>PVKA01014030.1:0-53480 GCA_004027165.1 Ctenomys sociabilis | reverse complement strand
TTTCTTCAGCTTGATTTTATAATTTTCCTCTTTACTTTTGTTTTTCAGAAGTTAACCAGTATTTGCCTATGGTTTATTAAAAAAAATATAGTTCATTGATTTGAAGAAATTTGTGACCACTGTATCTTCATGTGTCCCAAGAACTCTCCTGTCTCTCCACACACACGTGCATGTATCCTATCATATGACAGCATTTGTCACCAAAGTTTCCTTTTAGTGCTTTCGTTCCTTTTTTAGTGTTTTTGTTCTTATTTTCTTACTGTGTTTAGCTTATGTATCTTTATTATCCTGCCTCCGTGTTCACTGATCTTCACTTGCTGTTAGGCCTACCAGCTCAGTTAGTACAACCAATCCCGACAACTGTTTTCAGTGCTAGCATTTCTGTTTGGTTCTTTTAACATCTTCAGTTTTTTTTTGTAAAATTTTTCATTTGCTTACAGAGGCTATCCATCCTTCCCACAAGATTTTTAAATATACTTAAAATAGTTGTTTTGAAGTCTGTTTGTTAAAACCTGCCTCTGAGCCATGTATGCACCTAATCAGTTTAAATTCATTTTCCCCCTTCTGGATTACAGGTCATACTTTCCTATTTCATCTCATAATTTGTTTTTGTTCAGTTTTGTTTTTGTCTTTTCAGTCATGCACCAGAAACTGCGCACAAGCACATAAGCAAACAATATTTGCCCCAGAAAACAGCCTGCCCTTCCTTCCTCTGTCTGGAGTGGGGGAGGACAGTGGCAAGCCACCTGATCTACCCTGCATGGTGTCTGCACCCGACTGTCAACTCACTCAACAAGACTAGGTCTACACAATTTATGGTGGGCCAGATCCCCTGCCATGCTCCAGAGGCCTGCTGTGCTTTGACTTCTCTGTCCAGCTGTTAACGTCTGGAGTTGCAAGAACGAATTATTTGCTCTGACAGCAATTTTCCTTTTTTTTTTTTTTAACTTATTTAGGCCAGGGTCTCACTACATAGATTCGACTTGTAGTGATTCTCCTGTTTTCAACCCCCCAAGCACTGGGATTACAGGTGTGTACCATCATGCCAAGTCTCAGTTACTATCTATGTGCACCCCAGGGGCAGGGCCAACATGGCATGCAGGGGATTGAATGGTCCCTACATCTGCCTAAGCACGTGCTAAATTTTCCATTTTTAAATTAAAAACTATTTATAGACATGGTGGTGCATGCCTATAATGCCAGCTACTCAGAAAGCTTAGTCAGGAGGATTTCAAATTCAAGTACAACCTGGGCAATTTAGCAACTTAGTGAGATCCTGTGTTAAAATAAAAAATAAAAAAGGTTCAGTGCAAAACCCTGAGTTCAATATAAATGGTTATGTGAGCTTTGGGAAAAACCTATAATGAAATTTTATGCCCTGCTTTATAAAATACTTCTGAGGATAAGACAAAATACCTAACATATGATGTTAAATTTTAAAAAGGAACATTAAATCAGTCAAGAGCTAATAAAAACTACTATTTAAAAAGTGCGTAGCATGTAGGAACAAGTCCTAGAAGGAATCCTCTGCACACAGGATAGCCCAGCCTTTGATGCAGTCTGCTCCTGGGCAGCACTGACTTGTTGTGTTACTTCCATTAACAACACTAACACAGTGAATTAAAAGACCACCTAAGCCATTTGTGGCAAAATTTAGACAAATCAGAAATAATAATTTTTTTTTTTTTTTTAGTCTAGGAAAGATCCAGAGCAGAAAAGAGAGCTGACCACTTCTTCCTAAGGCCCAACCAACAGGATCTAGTTTAAAACACAAGAAGAAGACTGCATGGGGTGGAAGGGAGGAAGGGCCTCCCGACTGCTGAGGCTGTAAAGGGAAGACTATGCTGAAAATAGCAGAGAAGAAGAACGCAGCTAGAAAAGTCTGATGCAAACAGGTTCTGCTGAACAGACAGTAATGTCATCAGATACCTCAGAGTAAACCTTCTTCGTTCCCATCACTGTTACTAAGGATTGGGATGGTTACCAAGAGAAGCTGTGGCATTTTCCCTCAAGGCCATTTAAAGTCAGGTACAGACAACCACCTGCCTCAAATAATTCATGTCCCTCTGGCTCGGAGCCAGGGGATTGAACTAAATGGCCCCAAAGGTCCTTTTAAGCCCCATAATTTTGTGATTCAAACATTAACAATAAAGAGCGCTGCATGTCCATTTTTTCCTAATCTTTTTCTGTATGCTCTCCACATTTTTTTTTTCATATTGAGAGGAGAAACTTTTTTCCTAAAAGCTTTTCATTCACTCACCTCACACCCCCGACATAACGCTGAAATTTCAGTGTGGCAAAGACCACTAAGGAACAGCTCTCCACTGCACTTGCTTTGTCTTTCACTGCCAGATGTCATCCCACCTGGAGAGGCTTCACTGCACAAGGAGTAAGGAAAGGCCTTGGGCTGCAGAGTGAAGAAATAGTGCACAGGAGCTGATGTGAGCCTTGGAGGGAAGGGATGGATGGGAGAATTCACATCAAGTCAGAGACACATTGAGCATGCATGAGTTAGAAATGGAAAAGCTTGGCCGTATCTGCATAGGTTCACATTGTCTTAGAACATAAAATTCTACAATATCCAACCAAAGCTATTTGACCTGAACAATTAAATCTACTGAAGCAGATTTGGATGTAACCCAGTGAGAGAGTACTTGCCTAGCAGGAGCAAGACCCTGGAGGATATAAAACCTTCATAGGAAATCATCCCAAACTCCCAGAAAGAGGGAAGAGTTTTAGGCAAGACTCAAATATAAGAATGAAAAATTATGTGCATGAAATATAACAAAACAAATTTGTGCTTTACACCTAGATTTTTCATCTCTCCAATTTGTCAGTTGGTCAGCTCTGGGCATTCTTTTAAGAACTGCCTTTTGCTTTCCTTTGTTATGTGATTTTTTTCAGCCAGAGCAGAGATGTCTGGGAGCAGGAATTATTGAAGGCCCAGTTTCAGATCAGCATTAACAATTCATAGAACTCATCTCTAGTTGCACCTAAGGCGTTGGGAAGGACACCTGATGCTGGGTAAGGGCTTTTTCAAAGTGTCTTCTAATCTCCTTTGAAATGCACAGTGGATTGGGGCCAAGCCGGGTCAGTGAGGTACCCACAAGCCTGCCGCCTGGCTGTGTTCTGGCGGTGGGCAGAGGAAGTGAGAAGACAGGCAAGCCCTGAGCTTTGGCTCTGTGGCTGGTCACTGGGGAGTCTTCTGAAATGCAAGCCTCTAGAAGTGAGGAGTTTGAAACCTACTTTCTATTCTGGTGCACTGGCTCACACGGGTAACAAAATAGTCTCTGAAAATAATTTAGACCCAGTGGTTTACAGCGAAGTGACGTGGATGAAAGGTGAAACACAGTTCAAATGTTGAGAATAGAGAATTTTCCACATTTCATTAAATATGGCCATTTGGGGAAGGCATTCCAATTGCACATGGGGACTGGGTGAAGAAGGCTTTCATTCCTTCTACCGCTCCAGACTGTTGTACCCTGACCAAATTGACTCCATTCTGTTGCTCTTCGAACCTTGCCACCGCGTTCCTGTTCTGTGTGTGCCTACCCCTCCCAGCTCCCTCACCCCTGTGACCCGAGCCTTATCTTGACGGGCATCTGCACCCCTTCCCTATTTTTGAGTATCTTGACAAACTCTGTGTACTTGCGACCCCACACCCCACCCAATGCTGAACTAATGACCCTGCAATTTTACAAAAATCAACCTGAACTAATGACCCTATGACTTTACAGGAATCTCCCCACCCCTGTCCTGCTTTTGCGGTTTTTAAACTTAAATAGTGATCTCTGTAAATGCTTGGGGCACCTCTGTGCTGGACACTAGAGTTCGCCGCTGGGTACCAGCTTAAATAAAGCACTTCTTTTCTTTTTGGACTTGCCTCGTTGTCATTTGATGTTTGAGTTACAACCCAGACGACGCAGAAAGACAAACATGTTCAGAAGTGGTGCACACCCCCTCCTTGCCCCTTGCCTTCTCCCCTCTGGCCTCCTCAGTGACCCTTCACAAGTACCTCCCTGTTGCCTTCCTTGAGGCCTGGGCCTAGACCTGCTTTTATTCTCCGCCTGGCTTCCAGCCTCCGCACCACATCCTGAGCCTGTTCCTCACCATCTCTGAGCAGTTGGGGCTGCCTTCAGAGCATCAGGCACCACGTCTAGCTGCCAGATGCCTGCTGACCACTCCTCCTGGATGTCTGCCAGGTCACCAGATGTGTTTCCTTTCTCCTGTCCCATTGTTCCTCTTAGCTCCTTTTCTCAGTGAGACTAAATCCGTCCCCTCAATTGCAAAACTCAGAAAATGAGTAGTCTTGGCACTTGTCTCCCCCACTTGCCATTTTGTCCATCTCTGATTCCTAAATACTCCTCTTCTCTATTCCAAAGTCAGGTCTATCTGCATCTCTACATCCAAAATGGCACTGACTTATTAATAAGTTGCTCCATATCCACTCTTGCTCTCTCCAGTGCACCCCATACCCCCCAGACAGGGGATCTTTCTGCAGGGCAAAAGTGATCATGCCTTTCTCCTGCTGAGAATTGTTTCATCTATTCTAAGGTTCTAAGTGCAAACCTCACACAATGTGATCTTTACCATAACCCATAACATTGCAAAAGCGCTAGCTCATCTCTTCAGCCTTGTCTCTGGATACTTTCCTGTCCTGCCCCACCCCATGCCATGCCTTCCCTCAGTTCCACTCTGAGAACTACACACGTCTTTCATTTCCTCAAACTTGCCCTGCTGCTCTCTTCCTCTGCACCTTTGAAAGGAGCAGGATTTTCTCTGCCTACTCATACCCCACACCTGCCATCCTTAACCTGCTTGGCTACTGTCTTCGCACCCTTTGATCTCCCCTAGAAAGACCCCTTACTCAGAGACATCTTTCTGACTCCTTAAGCTCAGATCCAAGCCTCTATTGATCCAGTTTTACATTGTCTTTGACTCCCTATTTTCCAGAGGATTATACGTTTTATTTAAATGGCTATACTGCCTATTGTCTTTTATCTTTTTTTTTTTTTTTTTTTTTTTTTTTTTTTTTTGGTACCTGGAATTGAACTCAGGACTTCCTCTGGCTAGTCAGATAGCATGTTGCTGAGCTATATCCCCAGTTCTTCTATCTTTTGTATTACACTTTAACACAAGATCCTGATATTATGTCCTCCACCTAAGACATAGTCAATAGGCTACTGGATGAATGAATAAATAAGTAAAAGAAGCAAAGATAAAATCACCTAAAAAGGAGAAAGATCATCTCTGGCAAATTATTGGAAATGTATGTGTTTTATTTGCATGAGTTAAGTAAATATTCACACACAAACCCGAGATCATATTGAGTACTGGCCAGCAGCCTCACAGGTTATTGTCCTTGTGCCTGGGGGCAAGCAGGGTATATTCTTTCTGCTTAGATAACACATTTTATCTTAAATGTAAAAGTTTTACCTTTGGAAGATACAATTTTTGAAACTAAGCTCTGCAATTCCCTATATTTAATGTCCTCACCTGCAGTCATTTGCAAATACTATAATCATGACTTTCGAGTCTTTTTAAACATTGTTAATAAAGGTCTTCTTATGCTAGCACATAAAATCCCACAAAAGGGTATAACGTGCTCAAATCTTGTTTTTTCCTGCTGGTAAGACAGGAAGAATAGTATCAATTTATCCAATAGCCATTTCCCCCAATTTTCTTATCCATTGTTCTCTTTTAGCCTAAAAATAACCCAGGAACCCATTTTTTCACCTTCATTTACAAGTAATGTAGGCTTGACACAGAAGATACAAGGGAAATCTCTTGTTTTCATTTTTTCTAAAAAAAAAAAAGAAAAGCAAAATGACCTAAAACGTGCTCTATAAACACTGACTAACTCCTGATGTCTGCCTTTGATGTGGCTGTCACATGTAGAGCCATGGTAGTCATATTATGACCACACAGTAACCAATGTGAAGGCGAGACACTACGCTGAAAGTGGAAGAGATCGAACAGTCAGCTCTGGCTTTCTCCAGAACACCCAACACCCAAAGCCAAAGAAAGAAATGATTTAGCTCACAGTTACTAGAGGTTTCAGTCCACATTCAGCGGGCTCTAAGGAAGAGTGGCACATAGCAGAGAGCAGCAGTTCATGGCGGCCGAACAGTAACAATGACAACAAAGAGCAACAGCTAAAGAAAGTCTGTCTGTCTGTCTGTTATATCACATTCAGGCTCTCTGCCCCAGGCTGGAGGAAGTACTCACACCCATAATCCCAGCAGTACTAAAACCCATAATCCCAGCCTTGGATCACACATAAGCCCAATGGATCCTGAGTTAATCACAAACTCTAGAGGTCCCCACCTATGACTACATGAGGCTTTAGGGGGACAACTAGATACAAACTATAACAATTGCCTAAGCCACCATTGAGTGGATATTTGGGGATTTTCAATAAAACATCTTAAATGATGTATTTAGTTAGACTAGGACCACTGATTAACATTCCAAGATCAGTTGATCAAAGAAACATAATTCCAGCAGCGTGAATGTCAACCTCGTTGTTGAGAATGAATTTCAATCTTCATTTCTCTGCTGTGTTCCCAGAGCTTTGATGAGAGATTTTATCTCAAATTCCTTACTCAAGTTAAGATATTCCAAGACTATGAGACAACCCTATCTGGACAATTCAGTAAGTTTACACTATAAGCATCATTCTTGGTGTGAAATTGTATCTATAGATAGAGATAAAGGGGATAATGTGCTCAGATCTTCTTTTGTAAGATTTGGTCTGGATTAGCACTAAGCCTCTTAAGTATTTTCTATCAGCTTCATTCTATTCTTTTCCATAACCATTTTTAAAAGTAAATAAGCACTACTATACTATTATAGCTCAGTTTTCAAATAGCTCCAGGCTGGAAGTTTCTGCTACTCAAACAGGTAAGTTTGGGCTCTGTGTTCATAACTTTGCTTGATAATTGAGCCAAAAATCCAATTGGAAAAATCTTGTATGAATGACATGTCACATCTCACTGTGGGACACAAAGGAGTGATGCTTTAGTCTAAAGGCTATGCTCACCCAAAAAACATGTAATGCTTGTGAATGCATTAAACCTTTATCATTGTGCCTTTCAATTTTGACATTTTATTTGTGTAAAATATTGTAACCTTGGTTCCAAAGGAAGTTAGTGATATCAGCAGTAAAGCTAAAATGCACAATGAGACTCATGTTATAGTTAAAGAATAGTTCTCAGTTGCAAAATTTCTTAATGTCCTAGGAAAATTAGTTCTTACATGTAATTTTGGATGCTCTATCAGAATTCCCCTCCCTCAAAAAAATTATATTTCCTGGTCTGTATCTGCAGTAATTAATAATCATATTTTAATGGAAATCAAACCAAAGGCTAAAGCTGGTTCTTAAGCTAGACAGGGGTCAGCTATATCAATTAGTGAGACCCACTATTTTATAAAATAATGGATAATAGGGCCAGCCAAATAACTCAATGGATTCTAGCACCTACTTAGGCAGACTCCACAGCTGGCGCTCAAGCCCTGGCATGCCATGCCAGCTCCACCCATGGGCCACACTGAGACAGTGATTGAGACTGGGCATGGTAGCCTGCCCCTGTAATCTCAGCTTATGGGAGGCTGAACACAGGTGGATCACTATGAGTCTGATCTACACAGTAAGACCCTGTAAATCCTATACTAAAACACAATGATGATAATAATAATAATAATAGAAAATGCCTTTTATGTTCTTGTCTTCATCCCAGTGCTATGGATACAGATTTAGACGCAGATGGAGAGAGTGTCACCTCTGACCAAGCCAAGTATGCTAAAGTATTGGAAATGAGGGAAGAGTTTTATAGTAGCCGTTCTCAAAGAATGGCTAGTAGCATCAGCAGTATCAACCATCAGCTTTACCTGAGAACTGTTACTAATACAAAATCTTAGGCCCAATCTAAATTTACTATATCAGAAACTCTGCAGATAGAGCCCAGTAATCTGTGAATTGTGAACGGTCCAGGTAATGTCAACACATGTTCAAGTTTGAGAACTGCAACACCATAGAAAGTATAGCACTTCGTGGGTTTACACTGAAAATTTATTATTCCTATAAGTGACACCTGGTACCTAAGTAACTCTTATTTGCTCAGGTGTAACAAATTGCTCTGTTAAAGAGATATTTTGATTACAAAATTTATTCTAAATAATATTTATATCAAGAATTCTTTCATTTTTCCTAAGAAGGATTCTGAATATTTAATTTGCCTTTACCCTTTTCAAACCAATAGTTATCTACAGTGGATTTAAAAGCCAAGAAAGGACAACTTAGTCTTACTATATTTACTGTAGTCCACAAAGACATGGACCAAGTTTCCTGCTGCTTCAGTCAGAAGACTGAATAGCTCGCGGGACAGCCCTCCCCAGGGAAGGGATGCCAGTGGCTGGCTCAGTAGGAGAGGAAGCAGGGGTCCCTAGGACATACCCACATGTTTTCCAATAGTTTACTTTTCTAGCTCATAAGTCTGAACTCTGCCTTATTTACACACCCGCCTTTCTTTCCAAGTTGTGTTACTGGTAAGAATAAATACATGGTCTTTATAATCATTACAGCAGGGCCTTTTAGACTTTAGTGTGCAGATGAAT
Organism: Ctenomys sociabilis; assembly: GCA_004027165.1. Taxonomy (NCBI): domain Eukaryota; kingdom Metazoa; phylum Chordata; class Mammalia; order Rodentia; family Ctenomyidae; genus Ctenomys; species Ctenomys sociabilis. The sequence goes on along the minus strand of PVKA01014030.1, from coordinate 44,864 downwards.
CACCTGGGAGTCTTAGTAAAATACAAGTTCAGATTCACTAGGTCTAGGACCAGGCCTGAGAGCCTGCATTTTTAACAGATTCTCTCAAGTGAGGCTTCTGCTGCTGCACAGACCATACTCTGAGTAGAAAGAATTTGTAATATTACAGGCTGGATGGCTATTCAGAAAGCATCTCAAATTTGATTCAAGAAGTCATCACTCATGGAGAATTCAAATTAAGGAGAGAGAGAGAGAGAGAGAGAGAGAGAGAGAGAGAGAGAGAGAGAGAGAATGAGATATACATTTATTTTGTTTTAAAAAGATACATGGATGTTAGGAAAGGAAGCAAGCTGCCCAACCCCTTGCTTTCAGGGTAGAGCATCTGCTCAGACTAGATGTTTTCCATGAGAACCATTGCTGTTAGGACAGATATTCTTCATGCATGTATTTACAAGCTGAACATGTGCTAAGCACCTATATATCCAGACAGCCAACTCAACCAACACTCAAAGCATCATCCAAACAAGCAGAAGGGAGCTGTTATGGCCCCATGCCCTGACTGGGATTTTCAGCCTCTTGAAGAGTTCATCTGCTCCTTCCACTCACCAGAGCCATGTGGATCAGCTTACAAATGCATCTTACATCCCACTGTTTAATAGCTTCAATGAAGGGGGCTCTATTATATTTGTTCTCCATTTACATGGATTTGCACACATCTAACAGGACACAATGTGTCCCAGAAGGAAGATAGTCTGCCCATGGCTGCCACAGCCACTTTCCTCCTCTGCCCACTCAGAACTTCTTCTTACTGCATTTCTTCCATTAACTTCAATCATTCTTTTAGCTAGCTATTAATGAAAGAAAAGCTCTCTCTGATTTACTTTAAACTCTAAACCCAAACATTTTCAATGTCATAACCAAAGGATTAAACATGCTTTTTCTTTACTATTCCTTAAGGCAAAATGAATATCTAAAAATTCCTCATGTGTAGCCTAACCCTCTTTTTCTCATTCTCCACAAAACATCATTTAAAATACTTCAAGAATTTTTTAATACATACAAAAAAAAAAGAAAGAAACCATGAAGACCCTGGGCAAATTGACATATTTTTCAAGCCAAAGAGGAAACATGCCTAGAAAATTATAAAGTACTCATGAGGACAAAGGAATCAAAATGTACAAACATGCTTGCCCTAAAAAGTTTTATACATGCACTCTTCTTGGTACTCATTAGGGGAGAAAGAATTGGAGGTGATATAAAAGGGTAAAAGGACACCAAGAGAGACAGATTATGTGCTTCGTGATTACAACATTCAGGGGAAGTCAGACAGATACGTCACAACCTATGTTCATTATTACCTCCCTAAGAAGCCTTTTGAGAAATTTTTCTTTATTCTAATCCCATGAATTTGTTTTGTAAAATTTATGTTTCATTGGCTAATTAAAATGGCATACATTTGTGGAACACAAGTAATATATTTTTATACATACATCCAAAGTGGAATAACTAAATCAAATTACTATATTCACCATCTCATACACTTCTTTTCTGTGGTAAGAACATTCAAACTGTACTCCCTTGTTACCACTTAAATATGCAGTATTATTATTATTAACTATAGTTTCTAAGCTATATGATAAACTTCCAAAACTCATTCCTCTTAAGTGAAAATTCATTTCGTTTGATCATCATCTTCTTATTTACACATCTGGCATACTTTTTATACATTGTAGTTTTCTCCTATCTGAAGAGCTTGCTTTTGGCCCCTTGAGCATGACATCACACTTATTCTGAATGCATGGGTTAAGTAGTGCTTCACAACAAACAATCCCCAAATCTTAGTAGCTAGTATAATCAAGCTATCTGCTCACATTCTCTGCAAATCACAGACCCCGTGTGCGTGCTACTCCCCAAGTCTCCTCACCACATGATTCAAGATGACAGAGCAACTTCCAGTTGCCAATGGCAGAAGAAAGAGAGTGCTCTGGAAAGTCTCACACTTGCAGCCAAGTTCTCCAGCTCAGAAAAGACCCACATCACTTTTCATGGCTGTTCATTGTCCAGAATTATCCATGTGGCCTCTCCAACCACAAAAGAACTAGGGAATAAATTTTATTTTATATCCTGAGGATGGAGCAAGAAGAAAATGTACCGAAGACTCTCAGAACAATACTGTCCTTAGCCAGTCTTGCTAATTAAAGAGACAATGCGGCCAACCAGAGACACTTGCAGGAGCACAGACTGGAAACCATTCTACTCCAAAGAACTCAGCTCTGAGCTCTTGCCAGAATGAATCAGCAAAGACACTTCCTCTTCTCCCACCACCCTGTCCAACATCTAGTCCCCTGGTAAATCAATTGTTCTATAGCCACAAGCTCCACCTCCTCTCCTTTCTCACTAGCTGTTCTCCTTTGCTCTCACACTAGAGAGCAGAAGCCAGCAAAAAGAAGTTAGGAGGCTAAAAGAAAAGCCTGAAGTTAGAGAAACTCTTATCACTAGAAAAATAGCCCAACTGCATACTTTTGGAGATGGCAAGATACAAATGGCTCAATGCACTTGCACTAAATGAAATGAAATAAGTGCTCAATAATTACGCGATAATTAATGCATGGTTGAGCAAATCAATGAATGTAAAACATAATATGTGGCCCATTTTTTCAAAGCACTTGTTAGTACATTTTCCCTTCTATTACCCGTTCGCAGGTCTTGACCTGGACCACTGGTATTCTTCCTTGCCACATTCCAGTCTCAGCTGACCAACGAGCTCTGTTCCTTTGTGGTCCCATCTTTGGCTTGATGGCTTGATTTGGATTACCTGTGTTTATTACTCTGCTTCCTCTTTCCTTCCTCTCTATTTGCAGGCAAGGTCTTATAACTTGGCCCCTTCTCTAGATTGTCCTATGCCTGATCTGATCCGTGACTACCCAGGCCTCATATTAATCCTCCCTAATGTTTTCAAGAGGAAGGGACCTTGTGACACTGACAATGAAACAATAACTTTGATAAACAAATTATAAAAAAAAACCTTGTGAAATGTCAGATACGTGCACAGAGTCATTCATGCAGGTTCAGCCAAGAGTTCTTGTGTGTTTGCTGGTTGTCATTTCAAAACACACTAATAAATCAGGGGATTGACAGTTAGGAGCTTTTCTACACAGAGCTTCATTACAAAGCACTCCTGACACAAAGCACTGTAACTTCTCCTGAAAACTGTGCACCGTGAACAGGAACCAATGAGCCAGTTGACCTATTTTAGGTGGCCCAAGTATCCAAATAAAGGACTTTCATGAAATAAAATACCTAGAGCATTTAAAAATATGAAAATGTTATTGAAAGCCCTCTGGGGATAGGTCCAAGAGCCGACTGAAAATGTGAGGATGGGAACCAAACTTTGTGTTTTGTAAGTAATGTAGTGAATAAAAATACCATTGCAGAAGACAGTAAGAAGAGATGCTATTCAGCAGAAAAGCTTTGTTTTACATATTTTAGAACTAAAGCTCAGAAGGGGCAAAAGAGATTAGCTCTGAACACAAATCAAGCATCACCGTTTCAAGTGGCCAGCTAAGTTGTCTGTATCCTGTTGTATGTCACTTTTTGTGTCTGCTTCAGATAAATAGAAAACTTCGATTTTCACTTATATTAGTCTACTACTCTTGATAAACAACTAATGGGGAAGAGAGAGGACAGACAGCAAAGAAGGAAAAGGGAATTAGTTAACGTTCAAGGAAGGCAAAGCAGGTCCCATAATGCACATATTTCTCTAGCACCAATCCAGGCAGACATGGAGGATATAACAGTGAATGCAGATGACACTCCTGATCTCACCAAATTAACATCAAAATGGAGAAAAGAGACAATAAACAAGTAAACAAATGAGACATCATGCAATAATAAACACTAGATAGATAATAAAATATGGTGATTTATTCTACTGATGTGAGAATTGGATATTACTTTAGATAGCTAAGTGAGACATTTTTCTAAGCTTATCTGAAATGAGAACTAAGTGAGAACAGGAACAATAGGTACAAAGACCCTAAGACACTAATGAGGTTCATGTCTTTCAGGAACTTAAGAAAGGTCATGTACCTGGAGAAATAAGAAAGAGAATGATAGATGAATTTGCAACAGTGTACAATCTTAAGGACCAGGGTAAAATGTTGGAACCTTTAGGTACACAAAGTGGGACTGGCATCCATCAGTTAAGCTCTGAGTTGTCCTCCCTATGTCTATTCTACCCCAGTACCATTATGGGGTCGCTAGGTGAAAGTGTGAGGGGTTCTCAGTTCTAGATATATAACAATTTGTCCTGTGTTAGAACAGATTTCATACAAGAAGACCACAAAACAAAGATTGATATCCAAAAGATTTATTAAGAAAATACATCCAGAAGAAACCACTAAGGGAGAAATATGAAGTAAGGTAGAGAAAGGCAAGGAAACTAGAAGGGGCATCTCAGGCCCAATCCCACAGATGGGAGCTGGAGCCAAGCTAGAATTCAGAAGTGAAGCATAGTTACAACCAGCAAGTTGTTGTTCCAAGCTGACGTAAGGAAACTGAATGTTCAGTAGTCTCACATCTGACAGTCACAGACTAAAAGCCACCTCAATACAATCATGAATTCCAGGATATTGAATATAATCTTCCAAAATAGAACTCAACTGGTAACTATTGAAAGCAGAAATAACTGAGGTACACCGAGAGACAGGCACACACACACACACACACACACACACACTTACATGGAGAAAAATCAGATTGTGGAGGATCTGGCGAGCATTGAAATAATCCACTATACATCCTAACCAAATTACCTAGTTTCAAGTATAGTTCCATCACTTACTGTGGGTGTGGCCTCAATTTTTTCATTTATAAAATATATATACGCTCATAACACATTTAATATCCATAACACTATACCTGGCATATGGTAGGCATTCAATACATTTTATTATATTTTCACCTAAACTTCCATCCCAAAATTACTGTGACAATCTAGTGAACTGACTTCCCATTTATTATGTTCTCGATATTCATGTGACATTATAAAAGCTCCACTGACTTCCATGAGTATAAGAGCTTCATAATAAGGTCAGTTTGGGAAGCTAGACAATTATCCTCAAAACCTTCAAAGAGGAATATAATTGCATTCCCACCTAATTATACATCAAGGAATCCTTAAGAATCACTCTTCTCCCTAGGGAGGGCCAGGAATGTTCTTAATAATAACCAAGGAATGTTATTAGCTATTATAAATAGGTTTAGAAATCATAGCTGTCAAAAAATTTCAGTCAAACTCTTTATATTTGAATCTATTGTGGGTCATAATGGACTTGTTGCTGCTTCTTGGATTCATGGATGTATTTCACTGCTTCCACAATTGTAGCACTTCAAATGCTGTCCTACTTGCTAATAACTGGAGTATATCTTTATTTCAGCAGAATTTTGTAAAATCTTGGCTATAGGACCCAATGTCAAAGACTCTCTACTTGGCACTCAATGGGACTTTAAGCACTTAATCATACCCACATGTCTTTCATCATCCCACTTCCTAGCCCGTGCATTCTGCACTATCTCCAGGTTGACCTATCTCTTTCTATCCATTAAAACACACCCACAAAAACCGAGGCATGACCTAAAGTTTAGGAATTAGAAACCAAGCTCAATAAGCACAAAGTCCTCCATAAAGCCCAAAGCCAATCATCTCGGTCATGTTGGAAAGAACAGTAATGTATTCAAGATCAACACAGTCTATTTGTATGGAAGTTAGGGAGACTTGATTGATAAAGATTGTTTGCAAAATGTAGTTGGCTTAGACTTTTAGACAGATTTTCTCCTCTATGATTTTCTCCTTTTCTGTCATGACACAGATCTAGAGTGTCCCCCCAAATCTCGTGTCTTCTGAGATTGTGTTTTGGAAGATGATCAGGTCATGAAGGAGCTATATTCATTAGCTGATGGATCCATGGATGAATGCATAGCACATGTGCACTTAGCAGATGGCCCTGGTTGCACGAGGTGTGTCACTGGGGCCATGCCTTGGTCCCAGCTCCAATTTCGCTTTGGAAAGAGCTTTTCTTCCCTTCCTTCTTTGTTTCCTGGCTGCCAGGAAGCCACCAGCATTCCTCTGCCATGCCTTCCCACCATGACTCTTCTAACTTGGAACCTTCAAAAAGGGACTCAATCCCCTGAACTGTCAGCCAAACTAAACCTCTCCTCCTTTAAGCTCTGCATGTCAAGCATTGCATCTTGGGGAGGGAGGAAGAAGCAACTAAGATACTTCCAGTAAAGGACTTTTACAAAGTGTTTACACAAAAGGGCAAAGTAAAAGTAGATGTAGTTGAAGGCAGGACTGGAAACACAAAAATTAAGCAGAAATCCACATTCCGAACCAGTGAACAGATCACAAACAAACAATCTCTTGTCTTTTTTCAAAGACTAAATTTTTTTTTTGTGGTACCAGAGATCAAACTCAGGACCTTGCATTTGCTAGGCAATCACTTATTTCACTGAGCTATCCCCTGGGCCCCTAGGACTACATTCTTACACAACAAAAAACTGAAGAAATCAGTTATGAGAGGAGCTTTCTGGAAGGAAAGACACCAAAACGAACAAAAAAGAATCTAAAGGAAACAGAGATAAGAAATGGAGAAGAAACATTTGAAAATTCTATAATATGAATTTTTTTAAATTTTGGTACAGGGTCGCAGTATGCTGCTGGGACTCACAGTGATCCTTATGTCTCAGCTGGGATTACAGACATGCGCCACAACACCATTTCTGGGCCAGCACAGCCTAGGCCAGCATGTGATGCCGGGGATCAAACCCAGGTCCTTGTGCTTGCCATGCAGCTGCTTAGAGTGCTGAGCTATCTCCCCAGCCTTTACAGCATATATCCTTATTCAGGTTTTTTCACCTTACATAATAGTTGTACAGATGAGCGGGTTTTGTTCTGGCAGATTTGCAGATGTACAGAATGTATTGAGCATTCTCACCCCATCACACCCTTGCCCCGACCTTCCTCTTTTTTTCATATTGACAGAGTACAATGTATGTAATATTCATGAGCAGAATGCAGCATGGACCTTTAGAGAACTAAGAGGAAGAGTTTTTTTCATTTGTGAAACAAGAATAAAACACTGCTTTAAAATGATCAAGATGTCACCTTCATGTACCAATTCCCCAAAATGTGTACTACTACTCTGTAGAACAAATATACACTACTACAAATACATTTTAAAAGCACCTACAAAAGTATAAGTCAAATATAAACTAATATAACAATCATTTACCAATACTAAAACTTTGATGAAAAGGAAGTACCTTAAAATGGATGGAAGGCTGGCTGTGGTAGTACAGGGGTATAATCCCAACACTCCAGAGGCTGAAGCAGGAGGATCACTGTGAGTTTCAGGCCAGTTTGGGCTACAAAGTGAGCTCAAAGCCAGAATTAAAAGCATTAAACCGCCGGGCGTGGTGGTGCAGGCCTGTAATCCCAGTACTCGGGAGGCTGAGGCAGGAGGATTGTTGTGAGTTTGAGACCAGCCTGAGCTACAAAGTGAGCTTAAGGCCAGCCTGAACTGCATAGTGAGACCCTGTCTCAAAAAGACAAAAAATAAAAATAAAAGCATTAAACCACAGCACTAAATGTGCAGCCGTGTTTAGAGGCAGAGCCACACAGTTTGTCATAATTAAGTCTTGGGAACAACCCCAGTGTCCATCAACCAAGGAATGGATTTAAAAAGATGTATATTTTTTAATAAACTGGAGTATCACTCAGCTGTAAAGAAAGATAGACTTGAGGTTTTTATAACTAAATGGATACAACTAAATACTACGCTTGATCTTAGACAAAAAGCTGAGAAGTGATAAAGTGGATGCAACTAGAGACCACACACATAAGTTAAATGAATCAGACCTCATATTTTCTCCTTAGTTTAAGAAATTGAAAGAATAAATAAGACCAAAAAGGTACAATAGCTATTGTGAAAGGGAAGGCAGCTGCTCAAAAGAAAAAACAACTGGGATGAAGGAAAGGAGAAATGAAGGACTGAATAGTTATGTAGATACAGATACAGATACAGATATAGATATGGATATAGATGATATAGATATGGATACAGATATAGTTATAGATATAGATGATATAGATATGGATACAGATATAGTTATAGATATGTATATGGATAGAGATAGAGACAAAGATAACATATAATGTTTTGTGTCTAGATGTCTCTCCAAAGCCTCATGCAGTCATAGGGTGGGCTCCTAGAGTTGTTGATTGATTCATGATACAATGCTGGGATTATGGGTATGAGTACTGCACTCACCCTGGGGTGGGCAGGCTTCATTCAACATAAGGGAGGGAAAGAGGCTTGCTCTTATTGCTCCTCCCAATTCTATTCTTGCCTCCTTTGTTGTTTCCTGCTGCCATGAATGCCATGAACTCTTTCCCTCTGTGATGTGCCCCTCAGCCCTGGAGGTAGCTGAATATGGACTGAAATCTCCACAAAATGTGAGCTAAATAATCCTTTCCTTCCTTTATTCTGGGTATCAGGTATTTTGTCCCAACAATGAGAAAAGTAAACAAAACAAAACAAATATATATATATATATATATATATATATATATATATATATATGCTAAAATAATTATACTAATAATTTCTATTATTTCATTGAAGGGAACAGTTAAAAGTTTATATCATTTGATCAGTCTTGTATGCCTATTCTGAGCAATGACTTTGAAAATAACAGTATGCCATATAATAACCATTATTAATTTACTATCACCTTGTTTTGAAATTCTGTATAATTTGTATTGGTTTTTATCCTCTTTAAAATAAAAAATAATGCATATTGAACTCCTAAATAACTGTTATTTATATTCAGTAACACTAAACATACTGTTACAACAAGCAAGGATTTCAAGAGATCACAGAGCAGTTTGTTATATCTGAACTAATTTTATGTTCATGTAACTTTCCCTTACACCACTCTATATTTGTTTCTTTAAATGGTTTACCACTCAGTTATATTTTCTCATTTAATAATTTACTGAATCATTCTCTTACTTTAGTGTATTTATTTGTTTATAGTTTCTTTCCCTACATAAATTTTTGACACATACACAATCTTTTAATGGAAAGGCTACATAAAAAGATTAGAGGAGCTTACCCAGAAAAAAATAATAAAACTTAGTAAAGAAACTTTCCAAAGACACAGGAAATGGGAAGGAGAAGAAAAGTTGGCGATCAATCAGCGCAGTGAAATATCTAATTAGTATGGATTCCTGAAGGAGCAGATAAAAAGCATTAGAAAATTATCAAAGTCAAAATTAAAAGTCAGTTTGTAACTGAGGACCTCAGTGCCTAACCTGGTGATTCTGGACTCACCATAAACATTTCATCATGAGAAATCAGAATAGCTGAACCCCAAAGGCCTTCTGAAAAGTAAAATACGCCACTCAGAGATGTTATCAAAAAGAATGGCAGCACTAGATGTTAATGCACTGTCAACTATTTAAAATATTTGCTTAAGATGCATAATTAAATGTACGATACAAACATACAATATTGCCTGTCAATTTTTTTTAATATGAAAAAGTGTATTTTACCAAAATGTAGAAGTAAGAAATTGTTTCTAAAAATGGTAAGTGTGAGTCTCTGGGGCTTACAGCAAGGAAATAAAGGGGACACTGAAGGAAGCTTCTTGTCATACAGGTGTCTTGGCACTGTCTCAGTTACTCTTCTCTCGTTGCTGAGACAAATACTTGACACCCCAAAATTTTTTTCTTTTTATTTTTTTGGCTGGCTCAGGCTGCCTCAAGGGCAGGTCTAGTAAGGCATGTGGAGCTGGGGATCGAATCACGGTATCCTGCGCCTGACTGTGTGGCATAAGCAGGAGCTTAAACAACTGAGCTAACTGGCGGACTCCACTTGACACCCAAAATGAAGGATGGAAAGGTTTATTTAGCTCACAGTTACTGAAACTTTCAGTCCCTACTCGACTGGCTCCAAGGCAGGGCGGCACAAGGCAGAGAGCAGCCTTTCATGGTGGTGGCAAAGCTCAGAGAGCTAAAAGGAGTGGCAGCAGCCCAAGCAACTAGGTAGCCCCTTTCCTCCTTACATTGTAATGCAAATTACCTGCCCCAAGGACAATCAATCACAGACTCCAGAAGCCACACCATGACTGCATGAGGCTTTGGGGGAGACAAGTAGACACAAACCATAACAGACTCTATTTAATTTTTTTAGAATATAGATATAAAATAGGGCTTTTTAATGTGAGAAGATAAGAAAATTAACTGGCTTTGAGACCCATTCTCTATCAACAAATGTTCAAATACAAGAGTCTTCTTATTGAGGCTGGGTCCAGGTCAACAGGGGCTGTAAGGAAATGGAAACTCACTCAAACAGACATTAATGACAAAGCCAGTTTGGAGCCAAACTCAAAACATACTCAGATTCAAATCAAACAAATAAAACACCAAGGTTAGGCTAAATCAAAGAGCATATGTAATATTTTCTCAGTTTTGATTTTCAAGTTTTTAATTATTTATTTGTTTGTTTATTTGTTTGTTTATTTGTTTGGCACAGGGTGTCACTATGCAGTTCCGACTCATAGTGATCCTCCTATTTCAGCCTCCCCAGCACTGGGATTATTGACATGCACCACTGTACCCCGTTTTGGTGGCCAACTCAGAGGGAGATTGGCGTGGCGTGCAGTGCCAGGATTGAACCTGGTCCTTGTGCTTTCTAGGCAGATACTTAGACCACTGAGCTCTCTCCTCAGCCCTGCAGGTTTGATTTTCTATGATTATTTTTGGTATACACACAGATACGGAAAGAGCACATTATTCAAACTTGTCAAACTTGCACTCTTATTTTTTTTTTCTTTTACATTGATCATTTTTATTTAGAATAAACATTGTCACCTAGTTGCTGTTCTTTCTTTCTTGTAAAATAAAGTTGCCCAAAAAAATACAAGATGAACAGCAAAATTCAAATTTCAGAGAGCCAACTAATTTTAGAGTAAGTGTAGTTCAGATATTGCCAGGGACATACTTACGCTAAAACTTATTCATTGTGTATCTGAAATTCAAATTTAACTGGGGATCCTGGATTTTTACTTGCTAAATGACAATGTTGTTGAAGAGTCACACCCAGATGTGCTCCTCAAACATCTGCTTCTGAGTCAGTGCACTGCTTGCCCCTCCGTTGCTCGGCGACGCCTCGGGCCATCCCTCCTTATGCTTAGTCACTGAGATGGGAAGGCTTTTGCTCACCCTACATGGCATGAAGCCCCTGCCTGCTGTCATCAATCAAGGGTGACTGGGAGCTGACTGTTTCCCTTTCCTGGCCTACCTCTTGACTCCTGCCACCAACATAGAGTCTATGCCACTACGAGTTACGGTGACACACAGCACAGAACATTAAGCATTACGTAGGGTACCAGAGCCAAACAGTTCTCACTTGGAGTCCCATCATGGTAAACTCTAGCACGGCCTACTTCTGTATCTTGTGGGTAAGGAATGCCACACCCTCTTGTGAAAAATGAAGCCTTCCCCCATTAGTCTTTCAGAATAAGAATTCCTTTTCTTCCGTGGTGAACTGTAATTCCCACTCAGGGGGTAGATCTAAACATGCCCCACCAGAGGATTTTGTCGAGACTGAGCATTTACCTCAGTGCTCAACAGTGATGAAAAGGTTCTACATTTGGAGTGTGGTGGTATGACACCGTGAGTGTGCACATTTACCACAAACAGTTACACATGGGATGGATATGTTGTGCACTATATAAATGATATAAAAATAGGATGTTTTTTTTCAAAGTATTTCCTAACTCTGTGGTGGGTGGGGTGGGAGTAAGGGTTGGAGTTCCTGGAGATTGAGCCTGGGATCTTCCACTGAGATTTCACACTGAGGTGCATCCCAATCCTTTTTATTATTGTTATTATTGTTATTATTGTTGTTGTTGTTGTTTTATTATTATTTTGAGGTAAGGTCTCATTAAGTCATCCAGGCTGAGCTCAAGCCTGAAGTTCCTCCTGCCTCAGCCTCTCAGAGTGCTGGAAATATAGGCATGTGCCACCACACCCAGCTCAAGGAGTACTTTTACCAAAATATGAATTAAACATTTTGACAATTTTAAATCACATCATAGGGATTTTGGCAGCACAGTCCAGGACTTTGCATTCCCTGTTTGGATTTTCTCATATTCTAGACATCAATGTGAAGAGGAAATATACCTCCACTTATTTATTGCAGTATCTAGCTTCCCATAGCCACTTCTGAAATGTGCATACACACACACACTCACACACACACACACACTCATATACACACACCTCAGAAACAGCACAATATACCTCTCCACAGTATAGTCCATTAAATACCTTGTAGAAATCAAAACTATTTAATAAACTCCATGTGACCTCTATGATCTACAGTGTGCAAGATACAGCTTGGTAGAGCAATTCAGGCAAGACCAAATCATTGGCCTCTGCATGAATGTACCTGCATAGGAGGCAACATTAAAAATGAAATTATTAAATACAAACACCCTCTGAGCTGCTGCAGGTGAGGTTGGAGGGTGCAGCTGAGGAGTGCTTAACATTGTTTAGAGGAGCAGTATTGGCTTCCATTGGCTTCCACCTAACAAAGGGAAAATTCTATTTTCTGCTCAAAACTCAATCAGGAAATGATTCTTCCTAAGAAATGGGAACAACTGAGAAGCTCCTCCCTATTCCATATGCCACAAAGTGCAACTCAGACAGAGTACTTAGCTCAGACAGAGGGACGGGAAGAGACTGAGCTCCACCCAAGAAAAGCCATTTCTGGGTAAAGAATTTATCTGGGGCCAAGCATTCTCCAGATGACCTAAGGGGGAAGTAAACCTCTTAAGCAAAGAGCAGCACTTAGAACAAGTCTCTGAAAGCACGCACATAGATTCCAGTAACTTTCTGCAAACTTGATTAAAGAAATGCTGCGGTACTAAAGAGGAAAGAAACAAAATAATCTTTACTAACAAGACAGTAAAATGTCCCCAAAAGATAAAAAATTTAAAAACTAGGGAAAGAAGATGGTGGTCAGCGCTGGAGTAATAAGGTAGCGAGGAATGGTGGCAAATACCTGCATTCTTAGTGCTGTGGGAGGCTGAGGTAAGAGGTCTGAAGCCAGGATGAGCGACTCTGTCTCAAAGTAAAAACTAAAACTGGTTGGGGATGTAGTGCAGTGTGAAGACCCTGGGTTCAATCCCCAGTGCCACATAGACATATAAAAAATTACTAATAGTAATAGTGACAACTAACTCTTTCTTAGGCACTTGAAGCTTATTTAATCCTTATAACTGGCCTATGAACTGCAATTATGGTCAGTCCCACTTGGCATCTGATGAAACCAAGTGATCGCCACTTACACAACTTGTACAGCTGCACTGTAATTAGCAGGGTTCAGGCTGAGTACTCCTCCAACTGTCTGCAAATCCTGCCCCTCTACCACTGTAACCTGGAGCCTTGCTATACAGTGTGTCCCCAGGACAACAGAGCTTGCGCTCACCCTGGAGCTGGTTAAAACTCAGAGGGCATCTCTAGATCTACTGAATCAGAATCTACATTCTAAAGCCTTCAAGTGACTACACACATAATTAAGTTCAGAGAGCAGGTAATTTTAATTGTATCTGATTAATAGTCTTCACTAGAATATAGTAGAAATTGATATAAAAATATATTGTGTGAACTTCATGATTAAATAAGATATGCTTTTTCTTTTTCTGGTTTTTTTTTTTTTAAAGGTCATAGTCCAGCCCCACCTCCAGGTGCGCGGAGCTGGCTACTGAGTCCATGCATGATGGTGTGCATGTAATAGCAGCTCTGGGGAGACTGAAAACAGGAAAATCACTATGAGTTCAAGCTGCATAGTGAGACCCTGCACAAAATAACAAAAAATTTTAAAAAGCACATATTATTTAGGTTTTTTCAGATTGCAGTAAACACAAGTTACTTGATGGCCATGCTTTTAAAATTTTTCCACCAAATACCCATAGCTCTAGAAATTATGAGCCCCATAACTTTTCTTTTCTATCTCCTCTCCCTCTCCTAACTCTACCTCTATCTCTTTCCCTTTTTTCCTCCCTCCCTCCCTTCCTTCTTCTTCTATATTTCTTTCTTAGTAAACTACTAAGTTGCAGTTTTCATACCATAATGTTCAACCATCAAATTTATAATGCAATGATTTTTAATTAATTCATTCATTTGTATAATCATCATCAAATACAGTATTAGAACACTTCTACCATCCCAATAGGATCCTTCATGCCTATTTACAGTTAATCACTACCACAAGTCTCAAATCACTGATAATCTGTTTCTGTCTGTACCGATTTGCATATGCAGAACATTTTGTATAATTAGAAGCATACAATGCATGATTTTTTATCTGCTTTTTTTCACTCTGTAAATTTTAAGGATTATTGTATTCTAGCATATCTCAGTACTCAATTGTTTTTACTATTGAGCTGATTTTCATTGTATGGAGCCACACACCACTGCATTGTTTAGCAAATTTGAAAAGAAAAAAAAGAACCTCTATGTTTACCTCTGAAATTCATTTAAGTGTTGTACATTGCTATATCGGTTTTACCCAGATCCTACAGAATGCCAGGCAAGTGTTCTACCACTGAGTTATACAGCTCCACCTCAGATATTTTTTAATTAAATAGTTCTCCAGCTCATCCTTTTGTGTAAGACTTGCTATGATTCACTATAGATACAAGTCACAGATACAGTCTTGGGCAATGGAAGTTAATTACACAGTAGTCCACAGGGAAAGAAAAAGGCCAGGTCACCCACTCCTAAGGCTCTGCCTCAGATACCAATCATAGGTGCACGTGGCAGTGGCCAGGTTAATAGGGCCAACAGAGCAAGGCAGCAATAAGCATCCAGAACTGCTCATGGTACCCCCTGAAAAACAGACCATAGTGTTTCATGATTCACTAACTAATCAACGACATGCTACCATATAAAAGTCTTAACTTCTTCCCAGACTAATCTTATAATTTGCATTGGGTCCCAAGATAAAGACACCTACTAGGTACTGCTGTATAGGAAGAGCAGAATACAGCAGATCACCATGGTGGTTGTAGTCAAGGCTTGGGAGAGTAGATCAATGAAGGGAAAAAAGTAGCATCCCTAATTGCTCTGACACAGAATCCCTCTGGACCCCAGCCAAGTGGTTAACCTCAATGTTAACATTCCAAAAGTATGCTCTTAAAGGGAAGCCCTTATCAACATATTGTAGGGTTCTTTTTGTTGACTTTGTCAACCTTGGAACAACCCTCTTGGGAATATTAATCAATTCTATAGATAATTAACTCACAGTTCCCCAGCTCACAGCAATTTAATTACTCAATGCAAAAATCCAAGTTTCTGGTATTATTTTATAATAAAAGAAATCCAGTCTCCTTGAAGAAATAGTTAGTTCTAGGGTTGGGGTAAGCAATGTTCAGGATAGGGCCAGCCAGTTAGCTCAGCAGATTAAAGCACCTGCTTAGGCAGAAACTGGAAATTTAATCCCAGTAATTGGGGTTTGATCCCTGGCACGCTGTGCTGGCCCCACTCCTGGGATGTGCTGAGATGGTGAATGAGTCTGGGTGTGGTGGCACAGGCCTGTAGTCCCAGCACTTGGAAGGCTGAAAACAGGAGGATCACTACAAGTCCGATCTGTGTGGTAAGACCCTGTAGGCCCTGTACTAAATACTTTTTTAAAAAAAAGAAAGAAAGTTTAAGATAAACTTGGAGCATCTTATAGTGTCTGGAATCAAGAAGCACTTTTAAAAATGACAGACTGTGAAAAAGTATGGGAGCCAACCTGAAAGACACCCAGTGACAAAACCAGAAGAATTTTTTAAAGAATATAAATACTATAGTCTTAGATTAAAAGTACAAAGTGAATATCCATGAATCCACACTGATATAAAAAAATTATTGAATTAATAAAGGAGGGAAAAGTGATCTCCCCTACAAAGAACTCCAAATAACTTGCATAGGCATCCCTCTCACTAGGAGTAGACCTTGATGGCTCAATCCTTGAATGCTGACTACACTTAATGTCTTGAAGCATCAGAGCAGAGTACATAAACACAGTAGAAAAAAATCACTTCATAAGGGAGAAATTTGGCAAATACCTGACCCTCAAAACTGGTAAGCTCATTAAAAAACAAGGAAGAGCTAAGAAACTGTCACAGACCAGAGAATGCTAAGGAGGCAGGAGCAAAACAAAACTCTGAACCAGTACCCTGGAAGGGTCCCTGTAACAGACAAAGAACATAAAAGGAAAAGTAACACAATCTGAATAAAGTATGGAGGTTAGTTAATAGTAATGTACTAACGTCGGCTCCTTAATTGTAATGAAAGTGATAATAGCCATGTAAGATATTACCATTAAGGAAACGGGGTATAGAATACAATGGGATTTCCTTCTACTTATCTTCACAACTTTTCTACGGTTTGTGTGCTATTTTAAAACAACAACAACAAAGATTATTTGAAACAAGCATAAAACCACAGCCAGAGTTATTTTTGAAATCTCTCTACACAAACATAAATAATAAATTATTCTAAGAACAGGCAATTAAAGGCTCATTTCGTTTAAGGAATTGCATAGGCCCACGCCACACGCACCAAAGATCTATGTAATGATAATGTAGACCTTTGCCTATAACATCTGTAGAAATATATCAAATTCACATGACAACAATTTTTAGATAGTGAAGCTGTGTATAGTGGTTGATTATTGCTATAATGATTCAAACTTCCTACATATACATGTTTCCAAAAAGGCTGACCCTTGTGAATGCAGCCTCGTAGCTGCCTTCATGATTTGTTCAGCCTTCAGAATGGATGGATGGATGGATGTTACAAACTATAAATGGAAAAGGGCCACTGATAAATAATCCGGTCATTCCTAAATGCTCAGGATAGTTTTAAGATCATTCACAATAAACTGAAGCTTTTATTTTCCTATAGGGGTTGATGAGATAAAAGTAGAAACTATGAATAATGTCAAACTCTCCCTCAAAATACAAAATGGGGCACCTGGGGCATGAAGATGGGCCAAGGACAGGAACTTAGGCTCTCCTTTAGAGCTACCTTTCCACCCAACCTTTATTCATTCTTTCATCATTTATTGCAGGCCTACAAGTAAAGCTGATAACCCTGGTCTGTGGCCAGATGGTCTCTACACAGCCAGAAAAGAAAAGCAAGATAGATACAGGAATGAAACTAATGAAGCCCAAAATTACTTAGACACAAAAGTCCTAAATTACTGAATAATATCTAGCATAGAGTTGGTACCTAATAAGTATTTGTTTTTGTTTGTTTGTTTTTTGTTTGTTTGTTTTAGTGGAATTAGGGATTGAACTCAGGCCCTTGTGCTTGCAAGGGAAGCATTTATTCCACTGAGCCATCACCCTGGCCCCCCTAATAAATGGAGACATCAAGGCCTTTCCTAGATAGCAGTCTGAATGACTGGTGTAGCTTGTACACCATGGTATGTTCAAAAACCATCTGAGAACCAACTTCCTATCGATCCAAGAGAAATCTCCTATTCTCCTTTTTTGACCAAAGACCTTATCAGAGCCAAAAGCAACTGCCTAGTCAAATATAAATAACTTCTAAGCTGACTGAAGAACAACCTTTGGAATGAGAACACCGAAGAAGAACTACAAAACTCTGAATCAAACACTCATCACCAAGCCCCTGCAAGACAAGATGATAGACTGGGTATGATAAGGAGCTGTTTTCAAGTTAGACACCTAAGTTTTTATCACCACATGGCTCTGGTGTTTCCCAGTTCTCTCTGATCTCAGAATTAGCTGAACAAGATCAAAACATCCTTAATATAAGTGGAATGATGAACTGTGAACAAATCTTTAAAGGCAGAGTGATCAGTGGATGGTCTGAGGAGAGGCCTATCCTGGGAAGTAAGAAAGAAGCATCTGCCATCAGCCTATTACAGAACTTGAGATATGATATTCTAGTCCATGTCCTTTCCTTTATAAAAGGTCATTGTGAAAAGTGAAAGTACATTAACTCTGACATCCCTTCACGGAATAAAATTCTAACAAAATAACTTTAATAACAGCTATTAATAATATTGGGCTTCCCAAATATCGGCACTGTTCTATCCACCTTCCCCATATGGTCTTATTAATCCTCCCAACCACTGAGTTAGGTAGACTTACTTAGTCTCACTAGTAGAAGAGGAAGCTGAAGCAGACTTAGGGGCCACAGGCATTCCTCACTGCACACAGCACCATTTACCTAGAGCTTGCGCAGGCTGACACCACACAAGTCAAGGGCAGCAAGCTGCTGTGCACTTTTCCATTAACACATCACCTCAGATATTGAGCGCTGTCTGTACAGAAACCAGCATTTCAGCTTTAGAGTCTGCATGCTTAGCTTCTTCCTCCACCAATGGTTCTCAAAGGGTGCTTCGCAGATCAGAAACAT
Source organism: Ctenomys sociabilis (assembly GCA_004027165.1). Lineage (NCBI taxonomy): Eukaryota > Metazoa > Chordata > Mammalia > Rodentia > Ctenomyidae > Ctenomys > Ctenomys sociabilis. The sequence continues at coordinate 26,374 of PVKA01014030.1, read as the reverse complement.
CCACGTTACCTGTGAACTTGTTAAACATTCAAATCTATGGACCCTGGTCTAGACCAGCAGATTCAGTAAGTGTGGGACCACAGTCCAATCACCTGTCTGAGCAGCCTTCAGAGTGCTTGTGATGCAGGTAAAGTCTGAGGCCCACTGCTCCATGAAGTCTTGCCCCATGGCCTTTGGTGGGGGTGGTGGTAAAAATTAGGAAGCACAGAATGGATGGCAGGGATATCCCCAAAGGCCATCTACTCTAGATTAAATTTTCCTTAAGTTGAGAAACACAAAGTTTTGCAAAGGAAGCCTGCTAAAGTAGGTCAGTTTTGTAAGCTGGTTACCTGAGAAATAATATATTTTTCTTCAACTATAGCCCTTCAGTGAGCAAACGAAGGGGAGAAAAAGAATTTTCCCCTTATAAATATTGTCCATGGCATTCCTTCACATTGAAGTGTCTTCCGGAAATATCCCTGAGTTCCAGAGTACTAGGTAGAGATTTGGTTGCCTGGCTCCAATTAGACTGCACAAGAGGCAGCTGGAGCCACTGCCAGATGGTACTTGGAAACAGTTACCTCCGCTGGACAGTACTGTATGTCTTTCCCACACATAACTTCTGATGTCCTGAAAGTAGTAGAAAGCATCAGACAGCCCCGTCTTCTTTCTCTTAATTTTATAAACAATGCTCTTGATCATGTGATCTTTTTCTGAGGCACACCAGATTGGCAGCTTACTTTCTTAAATTAAAAAAAAAAAAAAAGACAGAAAACTCCAGGCTAAGATATTCAAATTCCTGAACCAACGGTGTCGTGGGAGGCCATTATAAAATCCTTTCTCAGTAAGGCTACATGCCTCAAAGAACAAAAAAATTAATATACTGTCATTACACAGTTGAGAGGGGAAATTAATTTATACAGAAACCTCTTCTAAGGCATGTTCAGACTGCCTGGATACTGCTCCAAGTGGGAGCATTATCTGCCTTCCCAAAAATAATACACCATATGCCCTAATCTGGCAGACACAAAGATAATTATATGACTCTGGCAGAGCCAATATGCTTGCTAATAAATGGAAAAGTGAGAACAATGCAAATCAAAGTTAAGTTCAACAGAAATTCAGAACTGTGGTAGGGAAGCTACCTGCTACAATTAAACATGGTGACAAGCAGAAAATGGGCCTCTCACATAGATTAAAGAGCCAATGCTGCTGTGAAGAGACCCACTTATATCAAAGAATATTAACATAATAAAGGTAGTTAGTTGGTAGTGGGTCTGTGAGGCTGACTCATTTGATTGCAAGCCATCAAGTACTGTGCTTTCTAAGAGTCCACTCTCACAGGGACTTAATGGGGGTCCTTCGTAAAACCAAAACTAAAATGCTAAATTCCACATAAATACCTTTGGTTATAAGCAAAGAAAACTGAATGCAAAATGTAATCTGGAGGTTGGATTTGAATCAGCACAAAACTTCTAGCATTGAGCAATGGGATCTTTAGGATTTTCATTTTTTAGGGGGAGTAACTTTTATCTAACCATTTTCTTACAAAGCTACTAGGAGGGGTTGGGGAGATAGCTCAGCAATCTAAGCACCTGCCTGGAAAGCATAAGGACTCGGGTGCAATCCTCAGTACCACATGCTGGCCCCAGAACCCCGGGCACTCAGTGCAGGCCACCAAAACCAGGCATGGTGGTGCACACCTACATTCTCAGCACTGGAGTAACTGAGACAGAAAAATCACTCCAAGTAAGAGCTACATAGCAAGACCTTGTACTAAATAAATGAATAATTTTTTAAAAAGCTACCTAAAATTTTCATTTCTATACGATATGGTCCTAACATGCATCAAATAGTTCTAAGCAACTAGAATTATCAGTCGGACTCTATGTGACTACAGAAGAAAGATGTGAAGACCAAATAAAGTTTATAAGTTTTTCAAGTTCAAAAAATAACTTATTTTTTATGGGAAAATCTATTTTCTTACAATTTTTCTCTACCAGTACCCCTCTGTTCCAGCCCCAACAGGCCTCCTACTTTTAGAATAAAAGAAAATTCTTGTCCTAGTAGTAAAATAAAATCAGTATGCTGAACTTAAATTCTACATGTAAAAGTACCCAGTCTGTCATGTGCTCTACTGAGAGCCACCCAGGGTACTGACAAACCCATTGAATGAGACATGGGTGTCTGGCAAGCTCTAGGAAAGAGATTTCAGCTTAGAGGTATCTTTTGTCAGCCACAGGGAAAACTCAGCCATTGGAAATATAAACCCCTAGAGAAAGAGTCCTTCTGAGAATGCTAACAAATAAGGTCCCAGAAGTCACTCTTGCCAATTAAATTCCAGGAGAAAGACAGTGACAGATGTAAGGGTGTCAGCAGATTTGAGCCCTGTCAGTACAAATACTTCCACAAAGGAGATTGCATTGTACAGAAGAAGACAGCAGTGATAAAATGTTTACATATTTATAAATATCAAGACATTAACAAGCTTATGAGAGTCACTCAACACATTCTAAGGAATCCTAGAAAAGAGAGGGCAGAGATACAGTCCTAGTTCAAGAGATGGACACAAATGGCAGAGTCCAACCAGGATGTCCGGCTTTGAAGGGCACCTGTCATTCCATTTGTTTCAGGGATGCCTTTAACAGTCCACAGAAGAGGTTATTACAAGCCCAGAATGTATCTAATACAACATATCCTACAGTATTTTCCACTCCACCTAAGAGATGTTTCTGAGAAGAAAAACAAGCATGCAAGCCTTTATTTTGAACTGAACTTTGGGACTTTATTTTTGGAAGCTGAAAATCACCACAGGTTTAAGAAAAAGCTCTGAGAAGTCCTGCAGTAAAGTGACAAATGTTGTGTGATTTTGCCTTGATTTTTTTTTTGGCTATAAGAACTCTTATTCTCTGATAATCTCATGCAGTCAAATGATCCTTCATCAGTCTATGTGATATAATGGATTTATTTAAAACTCTATGTTAGTTTATTCAGTATTTTCATGAATGAGACAATAGGACATTCCTTTCCCCGTGTGAGAGGGAGGCAATTTCCTTTAAGAAGAAAAAAAAGAACTGATTGGAGCATCTATGAGGCTAAGTTTGATTAACATATTTTTTTAATTTACTTCTGCTCCAGAAGGCCAAGTTCAGGCTTCCTTTCTATAAGGACAAACATAAAAAGCACAACTATACTTTAGCTCATTCTCTGAAACTTTGAAATAATGACAGATGGGTGGAGGGCAGTTCTGTGTTGAGCTGAGAGTATTTCTGAAAACCGACTTATTTTGATTTGTGCTCCTATTTGCTGTGGTTTGGGATAAGATACCTCTTTTATAAAGTCAAGTTGCTGAGTTGTTTGTCAAGTTATTTTCCATTTGGGCTAATTTGCTGATAAGAAACTCAGTATTGCTCACCTGTCCTTACCTGACACATCTAGGATCAGTTCTAAGTCCAGAATGACATGCAAAAGACAGTCCAGATGAGATGCAAATAATCTTTTAACTTCCCCTTAATTTCTTTGGATTTCTTTAGCTAGCTGTTGTCACAAAGGTGCCACACAACAAAGAACCCCAAAATGCAATGGATTGTACGCATGTATGTTTTCCTCACTCAGTGCTCTCTTGCTCTCCTGGAATGATTCACTTTCAACTGTTGGATCACTGGCTTAACTCAAAATTGTGGGTTGGGATCAGGACTGCTCTACTCATCTCTTCACCTGAGCTCCAAGCTAAAGAGGCAGTATTCTTCCCTTATAGTGTTCTTATTAGAGCATAAGAGAACTTGCCCCAAACACAAAAGCCTATAGGTCTCTGTCTATATCACATTCACTAACACCTACTAGACAAAGAAAGCCACACCCAACATGAATAGGATAGAGAATTGAGTAATGCTGAACAATAATTCAAACTAGAAATCTGTTAATCTGTTTTATGTCTCTATAACTGAATAACACAGACTGGGTACTTTATGAATAATTGAGATTTATTTAGCTCATGACTTGGGAGGCTAAGGTGCAAAGTTCAAAGCATAGTTCCTGTAAGCAAGTTCACAGTGCTGTCCCAAATTTTCTGATCAAGGAGATCATGGGGCCACAGAGGAAAGTGATAGACAAAGTAGAGTGTGCCTAAGGAGAGTCACATGGAGAGAAAACATTCTCTCAGGCTTTCACAGAGAGCAAATTGGTCAAGCAATGGCTATGACTCATCCACATGGCTGACACTGATGAAGGGTCTACAGACTGTGGTACAGGGTTTCAAATTCCTGGGGGAATTTGACTGAGCTTGTCAGATAAGTTACATTTCTTGTTATATAGGTCTTGCTTTATCTTGGCCTTAACCATTCAGCAGAAAAGTATAAAAACAAGATATAAAAAGTAAAGCCATATTAATATGCTGAGCTGTAAAAGGTTTAAGTCAACAACTTCTGACATTGGCAGTCCTATGGATAACCCACTACTATTATGGACTACAGGACTATATTGGAATATTTTGCTGAATTCATACACCTACAATTTTTAAACAGCAACGGAACACCCATCTCTGACAAAACTAAAAAAGGGGATATTATTGCAGGACCATTTTGTATCTGTGTATACAAAATAGGACAGATATACAGCTTATTTCTCTTGAATCAATGAGAAGATTTGTACTAATAGTGTTTGGACAGGATATCATGTCTGCATTTTGTACTATGAATAAATACTACGAAGACAACAATATGCAATGTATTAACTATTGTAACAGTCCTACTAACCTGTTTTGAAACTGTCTCATTGCTATTTGTTTCTCAATAAACTTAAAAAAAAAAAAACGAAACACACACAAAACAAAACAAAACAAAAAGCATGGTATCAGCATCTGGTGAAGTTCCTCTGGAGCATAATAACTGGGTTAAGGGCAAAAACTAGTGAGACAGAGCAAGCAAGCTAGCAAGGGTGTCTCTTTTCATAAAAGCACTAATCTGTCATGGAGCCTTTACCTTTACAACCCCATCTAACCCAGGTAACCCCCCCCCACCAAGGCTTTGCACCCTATACATCACTGCAGAAATTTTCCTCATTTGTAGTACCCTCTCGATCTCATAAGAATGGTAAATATGAACATGACTTGGAGGGGGAGGGGGACATTCATAGTGCAGCAGAATCCAAAGTGGAAAGAATGAGGATGAACCCTGATAAGGTTAAATGGCAACGTCAGTAATAGGAAACTCAATTCCATTTTCAATCCAAAGTGGCCTTGCAGAGAAGATAGTAAGAGATGAACCTCTATAATAGGAAGTCCAGATATCAGATGGAGAACAGAAAGATAAGAAACAACACATTCTGGCTGGCTCCTACCTGGCCATCAGACATGTTCTGGACTGCTTCAGGTCAAATTTGTTACAAGGCCTAATGCCCTACCACAGTAGCCCTGCCTGACACCTCTCTCACCTTCAGACTCAGGGCAGATACAAGTGGTGATTTTCAAGTCCATTATTCTGTGTGAGCTCAGCACTCCTCGTGATGAGAAGTCACATGCCAGCCTCCTTCCAAATGATTTCCTTGTTTTTTGAAGCCAAAAGTCCGTAATGTTTGCTTGAAGTTGCACTCGCCTGGAGATTTCTGCCAAGTGTCTCGTAGGCATTCTAATTTAATTGTTCTGTGTACCCAGGCACCAGAACCTTTTAAGTTCTTTGAATAATTTTAAGTTTAGAGCCCACCAGTCTGAAGGGTGGTATGAGGCATGCACAAGAGTTCATTTCAAGTTGACAGCACAGATTTGAATCAGCAGAAGAGAATCCTAAGCTGAATTTGAGCATGGGAGCTAGAGAAATATCAGGGGCCCTGCAGGAGAAATATGAGGGCTGGGGTGTAGCCTAGTGGTACAGTACATGCTTACCACAAAAAAATAATTATCCCTTTTCTGAAATTCAAAGCAGTTTTTTGTTTTTTTGTTCCAAACACATGGCAGTAAACCCTGACCTGACTTGAGCTCACTTGGTGTAAGATCCAACTTGGTTTAGTCTTCACTCTCCTCATTTAATGTAAATATTCATGAATTTTTTCCAGGAAAATAGTAATGTGTTTATCAATCACAGAGTACTTTCCCAAGCCCCTGTGGATTTGTTATACAATACAAGGTTTGCATAACTTTTTACCTACTAAAATTTCTGTTTTCAAATGTTTCAAGCATTTAGGCTAAAGAAATATATAGATTTAGAGAAGGAATCTTTTCTTGTTCCTTTGATATAGGCAGTAGAGATAAAAGGTGACAAAGAAAGTAAACCAAACAATATGGCCCTTAAGGGGTTTAGATAAAAGTACCCACCCACGTAGTTTAATTAGGAAAAAGGAGCATTCCGAGGTAAACACAGCCCTTCACCAGGGATCACAGCAGAGAAGACAGTAAGAGCTGAACAGCAGGTCAAAGACTGAATTTTATATTTGCTCACCTCCTTTAGCCAGATCCTTTTGGGCAGCGCATACACTACACAAGCATACAGATGGCTTTACCAGGAATTTTTATAGCACCTACTCAATTTTTATAATACACCTCTTTCTAAGAAAAGAGATGTCTAATATTAAGCATTTAATTATTCCTATTAATGAAAAGAAAATGCTTGTACCTCACAAAACTTTATCAATTGTCCATAAACAAAAGCAGTCAGGGCTCCAATGCCACTCCAACAAAAGCAAAAATGGTACTCACCCAGTCCTTTTCATATGCAAGGGTAATGTTAAAATCATACCTAGAATACTACACTACAATGTCTACCAGATTAACCATGCATTTGAAACACTTGCAAGCTCCTGTACATTTATCTGCCTCCCAGGTCACATTTATATAAACTCCACAGTACAAATGTACTCACAATTTCAGCTATAATTTAAGGAGATGTTTTGCTTTGGGCATTTCATTTGTAGGGTCCATTAAAGCGAACCTCGCATGTGGTTACTTAGAATGGAAAAAGTGCCTTCATATAGTAGGTGAAACTGGAAATATTTCACAACATTAGTCACAGTATTTGTAAGGGTGTTTTCCATTACCAGAACTTTTGTGAATATGTAATAGGTCCAAGAAATTCAATAATCAGCATGCAGAAGTACCCTGAGCCTCTGGCTAATCACTCCTGTGACTGTTTGCCTCAACTTTATCAAATTGTACTAGTGATTGATACAGTACTTAAAAAATATAAACTGAAAATATAAATGCCCTGTTGATTGTGATATGACAACTAACTGTCAGCAGCTAACAGAGCATCAAAAATCTATTCTCCTCAAAGGTGATACTGGCTACTACTCGTGATCTGTTCCTAGATCTGGAAGCTAGTCATGCAGCTATTTTAAGTTGGTGAAAATGAACTGGACTACCCATTTATCCTATGTACAAGTTTTTGACTGTTTGCTATGTGTCAATTAAGGTTTCTTAACCAGTTACCCAGTTTACATAGTAATGGCAGATGAAAAGGAAAGTATAGGAGCAGCACCAACTCCACAGGCCAGTAAGGAAGCAGGGCCTCTCTGGTATATGGCAGTTCTCCTTCACAGTGAATAAGCAGGTCCACCAGATAAGCAGAAACTCTCCCACAGTGGGAGCAAGCTGGCCTAAGCCAGGCTGTTCCCTACACCCACTCAAGAAAGCCCAAATAGGAATATGCACACATGTATGCATGCACACATGCACATGCTTATAACACAAAGGCAAGACCATCCATGAACTCCTACCTACCCTGATATTTTGCTTCCTGTTGGCACAGACAAAGAGGCAAAAAAGAGGCAAAGAGCAAATGAGCTGATCCAACTTGATTCCAATGAGGACAAACTCCATGGAAGAAGAACTCTTGCCCTGCACCTATCTGCTGCAGAGACCAGAGGGCTGATTGCCCTTCCCATTGATAAATGGGAGCAAAGACACACCTTGACGTGGATGGTATCCTACACTGGGTGAACAGATAAAGGGGCCTTTAATGCAAGGAGTGCACTTCAAAAAACCAATGGTCCTAAAGCTAGGAAGAAAAAAAGGAGACTGACTGGATACCAAGGCTTCAAATCTTAAAAATAAACCACTCATTCAAAGACACAGGAATTTTTCTCCCTCGTGAACATAGATGCAAAAATCATCAATAAAATACTAACAAATAGAACATAACAAATCATCAGTAAGATTATATACTACAATCAGGTAGGATTCTACCCAAGTATTCAAAGATGGTTTAACATAAGCAAATCTATAAATAAAATACACTATATAAAAATCAAAAACAAAAACCACATGATCCTCTCAGTAGACACGGAGAAAATTTATGACAAAGTCCAACACTCATTCATAACCAAAGCCCTACAGAAAATTGAAATAGATGACATATACCTCAATCTGATAAAAGCCAGCTATAGAAACCAAGAGCAATCTCATTCAATATGGAGAAAAACTGAAAGCTTTTACTATAAAATCAGGTAAAAGGCAAGAATGTTGACCATCACCACTTCTATTCAATATAGTTCTGGAAACAGTAGCCAGAGCAATTAGACAAGAGAGAGAAATAAAAGGAATAATAATATGTAAGGAAGAAATTAAACTATCATTATTAACAGATCACATGATACTCTACATGGAAAATCCAAAAAACTCTACTAAGAAGCTCCTAGAATTAATAAACAATTTCAGTAATATACAGGATATAAAGTCAACACCCAAAAATCAATGGCATTCCTCTTCACAAATAACAAACTCAATGAGAGGGAAATTAGAGAAACAACACTTCACAATAACATTGAAATAAATGAAATACTTATGAATTAATCTAACAAAGGAAGTAAAAGATCTATATAATGAAAATTATAATACTCTGAAAAAGGAGATTGAAGAGAATTTCAGAAAATAGAAAGATATTCCTCGTGTTAAGAGAGGAAGAACCAGCATTGTGAAAATAGCCATACTCCCAAAATTGCTATACAGATTTAATGCAATCCCTATCAAAATACCATCAATGTACCTCATAGACCTAGAGAAATCATTCCTAAAGTTGATTTGGAACCAGAAAAGACCTTGAATGGCAAAGGCAATCCTGAGCATCAAAGCCAACGCAGGAGGCATTACAATCCCTGACTTGAAATTATACTACAGGGGCTGGGGAGATGGCTCAGTGGAATAAGCATTTCCCTGACAAGCACGAGGGTCTGATTCAATCACTAGTTCCACCAAAAGGAAAGAAAGAAAGAAAGAAAGAAAGAAAGAAAGAAAGAAAGAAAGAAAGAAAGAAAGAAAGAAAGAAAGAAAGAAATTATACTACAAAGCTACTGTGATAAAATCAGCATGGTACTGACAAAAAAGTAAAACCAGACTTGAGGATCAATGGAACAGATTAGAAGATGCAGATACAACAATAAACAGATTCAACCACCTTATCTTTGACAAAGGGGCCAAACATGTTCACTGGAAGAAAGATAGCATCTTTAATAAATGGTGCTGGAAAAACTGACTCTCCACATGCCAAAAACTAAAACTAGATCCAAGTCTATCACCATGCACTAAACTAAAGTCAAAATGGATTAATGATCTAAGCATTAAAACAGAAACACTAAAACTACTGGAAGAGAAAGTAAGTGGAAATCTTGAAGACATAGGTGTAGGCAGAGAGTTCATGAACAAAAATAAAACTGCACAGGAAATACTTCAACAATTGGGATCTGATCTTATTAAGCAGATATTGCATGTCAAAAGAAATGACCAACAGAGTGAAGAGACAGCCTACAAATTGGTGAAAAATCTTAACTAATGGTCTCTCAGACAAAGGACTTCTATCTAGAATATATAAAGAATTTTTAAAATTACACTTTCAAAATTTGAGACCCAATCCAAAAATTGGCAGCTGAGATGAATGCACACTTCTCAAAGGAAGAAATACAAGGGCAAATAAATGCATGAAAAAACAACCTTCCATGGCACTGGCCATTTGAGAAATGCAAAATAAAACAACATTAGCTGGGCGTGGTGGCACAGGCCTGTAATCCCAGCACTTGGGAGGCTGAGGCAGGAGGATTGTTGTGAGTTCGAGACCAGTCTGAGCTACAAAGTGAGCTTGAGGCCAGTCTGAACTGCATAGTGAGACCCTGTCTCAAAAAGATTAAAAAATAAATAAATAAATAAATAAATAAATAAAATAAAACAACATTGAGATAACATCTCATCCCAGAAAGAATGGCTATCATAAATAAATCAATTAATAGCAAATGCTGGTGAGGCTGTGAGGGAAAAAGAACACTTCTCCACTATTGGTATAATGTAGACTGGCACAACCACTATAGAAATCAGTGTGGAAACTCCTCAAAACAAAATTAGGATTGGAAGTCCTGTTCAACCTAGCTATTCCTCTTCTGGGTATTTTTCCAAAAGAACTTAAAGACATCATACTACAATGATGTATGTGCACCCATGTTTACAGCAGCACAATTTGCCACAGCCAAATCTTGAAAACAACCAAAATGTCCACCAGCTGAGAAATGGATAAAAAAAAATGTGGTATTTTATACAATGAATTATTACTCAGCTATATAGAAAAACTTGAAGCCTTTATAGGTAAATGGATGCAACTAGAGGCTATAACCATTAGTGAAATAAATCAGGCCAGCATGTGTAAATATTGTATTGTCTCCTTAATGTAAGAACCTGAGGGCTGGAAAGATGGCTCACTAGAATAAGTGCTTCCCTGGCAAGCTCAAGGGCCTGTGTTCAATCCCTGGTTCCACACACACAAAAAAAACAAGAACCTGAAAGAAAAAATAAAATCTGAAAGGTATAACAGATATAGTAAAACAGAAAGAAACTGAACATATGGAATAAACAATGATGAGGAGGAAAAGTAGAAAAGATAGGAAAAGAAGGAAGGGGGGAAATCATGCAAGTATATATACAGGATAGCTAAGATGATTATACTACCAATTTCCATAAGTTTTTTGAAAGTAGCAGTTAATGTTTAAAGTTTTCACTTTGACTAACTCTATCTGCTATATTTGTAATCTGAGCAAGTACATTGAAGGCATCAATGTGCAACACAAAAAACATGGTTAAATACCTCTCATCTTGTTCTTCTAAATGTGTACTATTTCTAATGTCTTATCAATTATTATTATTATACTTTCTTTAAGATAAATTTTAAAAATAAAAAGTGAAAAGGACAAGAAAAAACTTAAGTTTTTTTGAAAACCAATTTTGCATACTAATGCCTATTAATCTGAGTAACAGATTTGATGATAAAAATATGTAATATAACAACCATCGTTAATTTTCTATTCTTGTTTTGAAATTCTGTACCATATGTATTACTGCTTTCTGTATTACTGTTTTTTATTTCTTTTTTATTTTTTAATTAATTTTACTGAGAAAGAAATAGCAATGAGACAGTTTCAAAGCAGGTTAGTAAGACAGTTACAATAATTAATGCATTGCACAATGTTGTCTGCATAGTAGTTATTCAGAGTACAAGATGCATAAATGATCTCTTTTCTAAATGATATTAGTACAAATTTTTCTTCTCATTGAACTAAGAGAAAGTAACTGTATATCTATCCTATTTTGTATGTATATATATTTTTCACTACAAAATGGTCTTTCATTTATATCCTCGCCCTTTTTTTAATAGGACATTTTCAATAATTAATATATTTTACATTGTTATCTTCTTAGTGGTTATCCATAGAACAAGAAGCAGACAGGTTTCCAAACATATTACTACCAATTTTTCTTCTCATAGAATTAAGCAAAAGTAGCTGCATATTTATCCTAACTATTCTGTATATACAAATACAAAATGGTCCTTCCTTTCTAGCCCCTTTTTTGTTTAGTCCTCTCAGAGATGGGTACTCTACTGGCATCGAAATACTATAGGTACATGAGTTCAGTAAAATACTCCAACACAGTCTAGTAGTCCACAAAAGTAGTGAGTTATCCACAGAACTTTTTGACTAGAGCCTTTTACAGTTCAGTATATTAATGAGGCTTTATATACGTCATTTGAATACTTTTCTGCTGAATGGTTAAGACCAATATAAAGCAAGAAGTATATAACAAGAAATGTAACTTTTATATCTGATAAGGTCAGTCAAGTCCCCTCAAGATTTACCCTGTAACCCTGTAGAGAAGTTTGCAGATCCTTTGTCAGTATCATCCATGTGGAAGAATCATGACCATTGATGAGCAATTTGCTCTTTGTGAAAGCCTGAGAGAAAGTTTTCTCTCCATGAGACTCTCCTTAGTCACACTATACATCATTGATCACTTTCGTCTGTGGCTCCATAATCTCCTTGATCAGAAAATTTGGGGCAAAACTGAGTTGCATGATGTTACAGTACAGGTTCTCCTATGAGTCTTCACTGACCTTGAAAGGCTAGGGCCAGAATGTTGGCTGACCTTGCAGCCCTTCCTTTTCTCCAATTTTTGATCTGCAAACTTAGATTGTTAAACCTCCAGAAGAGAAGCTGATTATTACCCTGCAACAGATGCAGTTTGGTTTACCCTATCTGTCTAAATATCAAACATCTCAGGCATTATGGGGAACAGGTATTTTCCATCAAGTATTGATGTACTGAACTTTAAGTCCTTACAGAATATGAGAAAAAAATTTTAAAAATAGGAATAAACACAAATTTTTTACACAAAAGTTTAGAAATCTAACCATATACAGCATTGTAGCAGGACAGTTATGTAACTTTTTTTCTTCTGTCTTATTTTTTTAATTTATTACCCATTAAAAAAAACAAAAAAATTACTTATGAGACAGTATGGTAATAATTGGCATGTCATGACAAGAAATATGTATTTAGCAGACCAGAATGACAGGCATTCCAAGAGTGGCTATTCTATTACACATTGCTATCTTCAGTGTAGTTGCTTGGTTGACAGATATCAGCATATATAGATAGTGAGGTTGAGAATCCTACCAATTAACTGCTAGTTTCAAAAACCTGCTGTTTCTCAGGATTATTGCCTTGCCCATCTTGTATGTACAAATATAGTGCTTTGTCCCTGTCGGGTTTCTCAGCTTTTCTTCTTATCCTCTCCTTGTCCAATCCTCAAGTTCTTGCTTTCCATTTAGTTGTGTTGCACCTTTCTATTTGTGTTTCTTCTTTTGATTTCTTACACTAGGGAGACTATATGATATTTTCACATGTGGAGCTGGTTTATTTCACTTATGAGTATATCTTTGAGTGGCATCCACTTAAATATAAACTCTTCAAGTTTATCATTCTTTATAGCTGAGTAATAGTCCATTGTACAAAAATAGCATATCTCTTTTCATCCATTCCTCATGTGACAGGAATCTTGGTTGTTTGCAAGACTTGGCTATCACAAATTGTGCTGCTATAAATGAAGGTACACATATATCACTATGATATGATGTTTTCAGTTGCTCTGGGAAAATTCTCAGTAGGGGGATAGCTGGCTTGAACGGGATTTCCAATCCTAGTTTCTTAAGGAGTCTTCACACTGATTTCTGTAATGGTTGCACCAGTCTACATTCCTACCAGCAATGGGGAAGGGTTCCCTTTTACCTATAGCCTCTCAAACATTTGTTGTTGGTTGATTTGTTTATGATAGGTCTTCCTTCTGGGGTGAAATAGTATCTCAGTGCTTGATTGGGTCTTTGAATTTGAGGGCCCTAATGTATCTTAGTTCTTTATAAATTCTAGAGAGCAGACCTTTGTCTGAGTGCTTATTAGTTAAGATTTTTTCGAAATTTGTAGGTTGTCTTTTCACTTTGTTGGTAATTTCATTTCATGTGCAAAAACTTCTCAATAAGTTAACAACTGGATCCCCAGTTGTTAATTCTTTCAAGTGTTTCCTATGCAGTTTCATTTTTGTTCATGAACTTTTTTCTTACCCCTATGTATTCAAGAGTTCCTCCTAATTTCTCTTCCAGGAGACTTAATGTTTCTGTTATAATGTTTAGATCTTTAATCCATTTTGACTTTAGCTTAGTGCATGCAGATAGACCTGGGTCAAGTTTTAGTTTTCAGCATGTAGAAAGTCAGTTTTTTAACCACCATCTGTTAAAGAGGCTATCTTTCATCCAGTGAGTATGTTTGGCACCTTGGTCAAAGATAAACTGGCTGAGTTTGTTCGTAGAGGCCTCTGAATCTTCTAATCCATTCCATTGATCCTCAGGTCTGTTTTTTTGCCAATACTATGTTGATTTTAATCACAGTAGCTTTGTAGTATAATTTCAAGTCAGGAAGTGCAATCCCTCCTGCCTTGTCTTTGTTAGCCAGAATTGCCTTTGTTATTCTAGGTTTTTTTTCTGGTTCCAAATAAATTTTAGGAATGATTTTTCTAGGTCTTGGAGGTATGTTGGTGGCAATTTGATATAGAAGGCAGTAAAACTGTACAACAATTTTGGGAATATGGTCATCTTCACGATGTTGGTTCTTCCTATCCAGGAGCAGGGAATATTTTTCCATTTTCTGAAATCCTCTATGATCTCTTTTTCTTTACAGAGTACTGAAATTTTCCATGAAAAGATCATTGACTTCTTTGGTTAGATTAACTAATTCCAAGGTATTTCAATTTCCATGGTGCTATTGTAAAAGGTATTGTTTCTATAATTTCCCTCTCAGTGTGTTTGTTATCTATGTAGAGGAATGCTATTCACTTTTGAGTATTGACTTTGTATCCTGCTATGCTACTGAATTTATGTATCAAGTCCAGTAGCTTCTTAGTGGAGTTTTTTGGGTCTTCAAGTAAAGTATCGTGTCTTCTGCAAATAATTATAATTTAAATTCTTCTTTATATATTCTTATTCATTTTATTTCTCCCTCTTATCTAATGGATGTAGCTAATGATTCCAAATCTATATTGAATAGTAGGGGTGACAGGGGACATCCTTGTCTTGTACCAGATCTCAGAGTAAAAGATTTCACTTTTTCCCCATTTAAAATTATATTAGCCATTGGGTTGTCATAGATTGTTTTCATCAAATTGAAGCAGAAGCCCTCTATTCCAATTTTCTGTAAGACTTTGAACATGAATGAGTGTCAGACTTTGTCAAAAGCTTTCTCTGTATCAATTGAGATGATCATGTGGTTTTTAGATTTGAGTCCATTAATATAGTGTATTAGATTAATAGATTTTCAAATATTGAACCATCTTTTCATCCCTGGTAATGAATCCTATCTGGTCATGGTGTAGGATCTTCTTGATGATTTTCTGTATTCTATTTGCTAGGATTTTATTGAGGATTTTTGCATCTATGTTCATGAGGGAGATTGGCCTGTAGTTCCCTTTTAGTTGTGTCTTTTCCTGGTTTTGGAATCAGTATAATACTTGCCTCCAGGAATGATTTTGGAGGGACTGCTTCCTTTTCAATTTCATTGAAGTATTTGAGGAGTGTAGGGATTATATCTTCTATAAATTTCTTGTAGAATTCATCTGTGAATCCATCAAGACCTGGACTTTTCTTTGTCGGCAGGCTTTTTATTGCATTTCATATTTCATTGGCTGTTATTGGGTTATTGAGAGTTGTTATATCTTCTTGATTTAGTTTTGGTAATTTGTACCTTTCAAGGAATCTGTCCATTTCATCTGTGTCTTCTATTCTGTGAATGTAACGATTCTCAAAGTAGCTATTGATAATCTACCCTTTTCATTCCTTATTGCTTCTATTTGAATTTTTTCTTTCTTCTTTGTGATAAGTTAGCTAGGGGCTTATCAATTTTATTTAGTCTTTCAAAAAACCTGTTTTTTGTTTCATTAATTCATTGAACTGTTTTCTTCATCTCAATTGAATTAATTTCTGCTCTAATCTTTATGATTTCTTCCCATCTTTGGGCTCTGGCTTTGGTTTGCTCTTCCTTTTCTAGATTTCATAGGTGCAGTATTAGAGTGTTTATTTGTTCCCATTCTGTTTTCTTAATGTGTGAGTTCAAAGTGATGAATTTCCCTGTGAGAACTGCTTTCATCACATCCCATAAATTCCGATAAGTTGTGGTTGAATTTTCATTGAATTGTAAAAGATGGTGTTGAATTTCTTGTTTAATTTCATCTGTAACCCATTGATTGCTGACTAGAGTGTTATTTAATTTCCATGTATTTAGGGGCTTTTTCTGGTTTCTTTTGTCATTTATTTCCAGTTTCATTGAACTGTAGTCAGATAATATGCATGGGATAATTTGTTTTCTTGCATATACTTACGCATAACCTGTAGATCAGTATGTGGTGTATTTTAGAGAACGACCAATGTGCAGCTGAAAAAAATGTTTATTCAGCTGAGGTTGGGTGGAACACTCTGTATGTGTCCACCAAGTTCATTTGTTCCAAGTTCTGGTTCAGTTCTGCTATTTCTTTGCTACTTTTTTGTCTGGTTGACCTATCTTTTTGAGATAAGGGGGTATTAGGGTCTCCTTGTTGTCTTGGATATTATATTTTTCTTGTCCATTAAGATATGTCTTATATAATTGGGAGCTCCTGTGTTTGGTGCACAGATATTTGAGTGTTACCTCTTCCTCTTGAATTTTTCCCCTAACCAGTACATCGTGGCCTTCTTTATTTCCTTTGATCATCCTTGTTTTGAAGTTGAGACTGTCTGAGAACAGAATTGCTACTCCTGCTTTTTTTTCTGAGGTGCTTAGGCATGTCCTATTGTTTTTCATCCTTTGACTTTAAGCCTATGAATGTCTTTTTGAGTTAAGTGTGTTTCTTGTATGATATTGTTGAATTTTGTTTCTTAATCCACTGGGCCAGTCTATTTCTCTTAATTGGTGAATTGAGTCCATTTACATTGATGGTTATAATTGAAATGTGTTGACTTATGATTGACAAGTTATTTACCTGCTGTTGTTTACTCCTCTTTGTCTTGTGTTTAATTGTTTACCCTATTTAGTGGGTTCCTTCTGTTCTTGTTCATGGAATTCTGATTATTTTTGTTTCTCTCTAGAACATCTTTCATTAGCTGTGTAGGGTTGGTTTTGTCTTCGTGAAATTCTTTAGTTGTTCTTTGTCATGGAAGTGTTTCATTTCTCCATAAAACTTGAAAGAGAACTTTGCAGGGTTTGGTAGTGTGGGCTGGGATTTCTTTTCATAGAGAACTTGAAGTACTCTGCTCCATGCTCTTCTTGCCCTCATGGTTTGTGAAGAGAAGTCGGCTGTAATTCTTATGGGTTTTTCTTTGAATGTGATCTCCTTCTTTTCTCTAGCAGCTTTCAGTATTTTGTTCTTGTGCTGGCTTTCTGGGATCTTGACTATTATATGTCTCAGTGTGTTTTTACTTGAGTTAAAGTTATTTTGCATTTTGTATGCTTCGGTTACTTGAATGTTAGATCGCTTCCTCATATTTGGGAATTTTTCTGCTATTACTTCTGCCCATACTCTTTTTCTATCATTTGTATTGACTCCATATTTTTCATTGATTCCTATTATTGTCGCATTGTTCGTCTTTGCATCATCTTGCAGGTTATGGATTATTTTTCCTGCATCCTAGTTGTTTTTAAGTGATCATTTCGCACCTTTTCACAGCTGCACCAGCATCTTCAAGATCTGAAATTCTGTCTTCACTTTCAAACAGTTTTGCAGACTTGTGGTTGAGATTTTAAGTTCCTCTGTATCTCTCTGACTCTGCTTCATGTGATCTATTTCATTCCTGTATTGCTCATTCAAGGAATCTGTCATATTTCTAATCTCCTCTATTTTTTTTTTTTGTCAATGTCTTCTTTACAGGCAGTTAATAATTGTTTTACTGCAGAGCTTTTTTCAGAGTGGGTTTCCTCCATATGTGTCCATATTTCATTCTTTACTTCAGATGCTGTGAATTCAGAGGTTTCTTTTTTATTTCAGGGATTAATTCTGCACTGAGTTCCTCTGTACCTTCCTGCTGTTGTTTCTTTACTTCTGACACTATTAATTCATTCATTTCAGCTGAGCTAGTGTCCTCTGCACTTGTTATGGGTGGGCTGAAGACCTGAGATTGCATTTTGTGCCTTATCTTTGTCATTTCATATAGCACTGACCTCTAACCTTTGTTATCGAGCTTTGGTGCAGTTATAATCTTAGCACCTACTGAAATTTGGGTGCATATCTATTAAGTTTGAGTTTATCCAGTTATTCCTGGCCTGGGTCTAGCTGTTGTGTTCAGCTTCCTGTTGCAGCCCTTGGAGGTGAACCTGCAGTGAACCTGTGGTGCCCCTCTGAGTGCCCCCTGGCCCAGGGAGCACAGGGGAGCGCAGAAGATCTCCCATGCACTAGCTGGGTCTGGGCTTGGTGTTGATCTGGGGGTCCTGAGGGAGTTGCAGTAGTTCTCACTCACTCAGTGGGCTTGGGGGCAGGGTCTCCAGAGGATTGCAGGGGTCTAGATAGTGTGGTCTAATGCGAGTGCCTGAGCTTGGGCCTGGAGGGGTCCCGTGGGCACTGGCAAGCCAGAAGCTCTCCCACACACCCGCTGGGCTGGGTTGGGCTGGAACTGGGGGTCTTGAGAGAGTTTCAGTAGTGCTCACTCACTTGGTGGGCTTGAGGCAGGGGCTCTGGAGGGTTGTGGGAGTCCCAAGGGCACAACAGAGAGTCTCACTCACGCAGGTGCCTGAGTTTTGGTCTGAAAGGTCCCGCGGGTGCAGGGAAGCTGGCAGCTCTCCCACACACTCGCTGGGCCGGGTTGGGCTGGACCTCAATTACTCTGTTTCTGTCTTTGTTTTTGCTATGTGTTTGTGCTTTTGTTCTTGTTTTCACTCTTTAAATTTTAAAATATATATCTATTAAAAGCATAGGAACTTTTTTTGGGGGCTGAGTTCTTTTTATTATACTATTTTTTATTGTTTTTATCTTTCTTTCCTTTGGTTTGGGGATTATTCCCTTTTTTTCTGCTTTGCTTTCTTTTCTATCCTTTACTTTTTCCCCTTTCAGCTTTTTAAAGTCTTCCTTCTTTTCTTTATTTGCATTCTGCTCACTTTGTTCTTCTTTTTCCTTTTAATTTTTTCCTTTAAATGTTCTCTAAGATTAGTAATTTTCATTTACATCTCATAAAACTCCAAATCTCCCTTTACTCTTCTCTTCATATCCCATTGATGCACAACTTTTTTTTTTTTTTTTTTTTTTTTTTTTTTTTGCGGAACCAGGGATTGAACTCAGGCCCTTATGCTTGCCAGGCAAGTGCTTATTCTACTGAGCCATCTCTCCAGCCCCATCCATATCCCATTGATTAATTTCTCAATTTGCCTTCTTTATTCTCCTATTCCACGCCCCCTCTACCTTTACTAGTATATGTACAAGGCTTTATGACTCTCTAGATAGCTAGTTAAATTTGCACTATTGCAGTTCTATTATTATCAGAGGTAAAGCTGTTCTATTTGGTAAATATTTAGGTCAATGTTTGGCTTGTCTTAGTTTTCACCCTATAATTGTGGATCTCATTTAATGGTTAAGAATCATATATTATTGGTCCTTAGGGTTTGTCAATATTTCGTTTGTATCTGGCAGCATAATTAATGCTGATTTTATTAATGTCATGGTGATATAGCTGCTGCCATCAATTGGTTTTCATGAGATGCCAGTATCTGAATTGTCATGGAGTCATAAGAGTACTGTGGCTAGTTTCTAAAGAACTTGGTTCTGGGTCAAATGTGCTGCAACCTTGCACCAAAAGTAAATGGACATGTTTGGATCCTAGGACAGAAGTGAAAAGGTCAAATTTAGGAAGCACATAGGAGAACACTGAAAAGTAGGCAAAATTAAAGAGGTCTTTATACTAGAACAAAGTTTTTTTACTACAATCAACCAATGAGCCTCAACATAAAAAGAAGCAAAAACATTAAAAGGCAAGCCAACAAAATGCCTCTCAAAACTCCCAAATTCCCCAAAGCTGATCCATGGGACATTGAAGAGGAGAAAACACACCTCAATTACTTGAAATTATACCAGAGGAAATAACAAAACAGATCAACTTGGCAAGTTTACAGAACATGTAAGTAACAAGATTGCACTAAAACAAATGATTAGCAAATTTATAGAAGACACTAAAACAAATAGCTGAGCTTAACAAAATAATACAAAGCATGAATTGCCAGATTAGAAAAGAATTAGAGTGCATGAAAGGCTCCAAACAGACATTCAGGAGATTAAAATTTCTGCCAAATGTATAGGCAGCAGAAGTGGCTAAAATGAGGAGATATCAGAACTAGAAGACAGGAGGGACCAGTTAATGAGAGATACTTTAAAATCACTAGAGAAAACGAAAAATTGCTCTCACAGCTCCTAGATGAAGCAGAGAAGATGAGCAGGAATTAGAGAAAAATAAAAAGACAGCATAAATGGCACTCTAGAAAAATTTTGTTTACTGAAATAATAGCAGAAAAAATTCCCATAAGTGCAAAGAATTTAGCATGAAGAGAACTAAAGCATACAGAACCCTTAATACCCATAATCAGAAAAGAACTCCACTACACACCACAGTCCAAAACTCAGAAGGCTAAATACAGGAAGAGAATCTTAAAAGAAGTTAAAGAAAAGCAAAGAATCAATTACAAAGGCAAATCCATTAGAATTAGAGGTGACTTCTTAACAGGAGAGCCTAAACTGAGTCAAACTCTAAAAAGAACATTTCCAACCTAGGCAATCCTGCAATACTATTCATCAAAATTAATAGAGAAATAAGACAGATTAAAAAAGGGTGAGCCAGATATCTCATCAGACTGGAGGGTCTGCTGAGGCAGATGAAGCCACTGGATTTGATTCCCGACCTGCTGTGCTGGCTCTGCCCCTGGGGCACACTGAGATCATAATGGAGACCAGGTGTAGTGGTGCACCTGTAATCCCAGTATTTGAGAGGCTGAAAACATGAGGATCACTGTGAGTCCCATCTGTGCAGTGAGACCCTGTACTAAATATATATTTTTTTTAAAAAAAATAGGTTCATAATGGTATCTAAAGAAATTCAGGGGCCTGGGGAGATAGCTGGGCAGTCTAAGTGCCTGCCTGGAAAGCACAAGAACCCAAGTTCAATTCCTGATACTGCATACCATGCCAGGTCCACACCAAGCTGGCCACTGAAACTGGGTGTTGTGGCGCAAGCCTGGAACCCCAGTGTTGGGGAGGCTGAAACAGGAGGATCACTATGAGTCCAAGCTGTGCAGCAAGACCCTGAACCAAATATAAATTAATTAAAAATGAAATAAAAATAAAAAATTCAGGACCACTAAACCAGCACTCAAAAAAATTTCTGAAGGATATCCTACAAAGTGAGAATGAGACTAACAATAAAAGTCTACCTGAATCAATATACAAGGCAGTAGGAGAAAACAGAAATAAGAAACAGGAAAACAAGTCAATGACAGGAATAAGCAAATACCTATCAATAATAATTCTCAATGTGGATGTCTCAATTCTTTAGTCAAAAGGCACAGCCTGGCAGAATACATCAAGAAGCAAAATTCAATAGCATGCTATAAACAAGAAATACATTCAATCCCCCAGAAAAATCTCACAAATTAATTTTTTTTTTTTTTTTTTTTTTTTTTGCAGAACTGGGGATTGAACTCAAGACCTTGCACTTGGCAGGGAAGCACTTATTCTACTGAGCCATCTCCCTGGCCCCTTCATAAATTAAAATTTAAGGATAAAAAGCAATAATTTATGCAACAGAAACTTGAAGAAAAGCAGGCGGAGCTATCCTATATTCAAATAAAGTGGACTTCAAATCAAAATTGACCAAATAAAGCAAAGAAGTTTACTGCATATTAGTTAAGTAGACAATCTAACATATATTTACTACACAATAGTACATCCAACTCTATAAAGCAATATGTCCATTTATGAATTTGTATATATTAAAGCATCCTTGCATTCCTGAGATAAATCCCATTTGATCGTGATATATAAACTGGAAGATTTTCTGCATTCTGTTTGTTAGTAATTTATTGAGGATTTTTGCATCTATATTCAGTAGGAAGATTGGCCTGCAGTTTTCTTTTTTGGTTATGCCATTCTCTGCTTTTGGTATCAGGGTAATATTTGCTTCCAGGAATGAGTCTAGGAGTATTGCTTCTCTTTCAATTTCACTAAAGAGTTTGAGGATTATTGGTGTTAAATCTCTACATTTCTTGTAGAACTTAGTTATGAATCCATCAGGACCTGGGCTTTTCTTTGTTGGTAGGTTTTTAATCACATTTTCGACTTCATTTGCTGATATTGGGTATCAGCAATGATACACAATTTTTGTATCTTCTTGATTCTGCTTCAGTAATTCATATGTTTCTAGGAATCTATCCATTTCTTGTGTGCTTTCCAGCCTATGAGACTAAGGATTTTCAAAGTGAGTATTGCTGATCTCCTGAATTTCCACAGGATCTGTAGGGATTTCATCCTTTCCATTCCTTATTGCATGAATTTGATTTTTTTATATTTCCCTTTTTTTATAAGATTGAGTAGGGGTTTATCAGTCTTATTTATTCTTTCAGAGAACCAACTCTTAGATTCATCAGTTCTTTGCATTATTTTCTTACTCACAATTCTGTTAATTTCTGCTCTAAGCTTTATCATTTCCTCCCATCTTTGGGCTTTGGGGTTGGTTTGCTCTTCTTTCTCTAGAAGATTGAGGTGCAGCATTATGTTATTTGTGTTCTGTTTTCCTGTTGTGAGAATTTACCACTGTAAATTCCCCTCCAAAGACTGCTTGCATTGATTCCACAGGTTCTGATAAGTTGTGTTTGTATTTTTGTTAGATTGTAGATATTAATTAATTTCTCCTTTGATTTCATCTGTGATCCACTGTTCAGGAAGGTGTTATTTAATCTATATGTGTTTAGGGAGTTTTTCTAGTTTCTTTTGTCAATAACTTCCAATTTTATTGCACTAGGATCAGATAAAGCACATGGAGTAATTTCAACTCCTTTGCATTTACTTAGCATATTCTATGCATTAGTATATGGTCTGCTTTAGAGAATAACACATGTGCATCTGAGAAGAACATGCATTCTGTTGTTGGGAGGAACACTCTATAAAAGTCTACTAGGACCGTCAAGATAGCTCAGTGGACTAAGGACTTTCTTAGGCAAGTGTAAGGACCAGAGTTCGATCCCCAGCACCAAAGGAGGTGCCAGTCCCACCCCTGGATACAATGAGCCAGCTACTAAGACTGGGCTTGGTAGTGCTCACCTGTAATCCCCAGCACTGGAGAGGCTGAAACAAGAGGATCACACACAAGTTCAAGCTGTATAGTTACACCTTGTATCATTAAAAGAAAAAGTCTACTAAGTCCATTTGTTCACAGGTTTGATTTAGTTCTGTTATTTGCTTTTTTTTTTTCTTTGTCTAGTTTATCTGTCTCCTTGTAACAGTGGGTGTTAAGGGTCCTTCATTCCAATAGTGTTATTGTTTATTTGATTTTTCATGTCTGTTAATATTTGTCTAACATAGTTGGGTGCACCTGTATTTAGTGCACATAGATTTATGTTTGTTATCTCTTCCTCTTGCAGTTTTCTACTGACAAGTATATAGTGACCTTCTTTATCCCTATTGATCTTTCTTGATTTGAAGTTTATATTGTCTCCAAAGTAGCTACTCCTGCTTTTTTCTGGGTTCTTGTTGTGTTAAGTACTGTTTTTTTATTCATTGAGTATGAGTCTATGAATTTCATTTTGAGTTCCTCTTGTTTCTTTTATACAGAATATCACTAGATTTTGTTTCTTGGTCTACTCTGCCATTCTTCCTTCTGATTGATGAATTAAGGTCACTTACATTGATAGTTATAACTCACACATATGGACTATCTAATGCTGTTTTCTTGCTGTAAGCTACCTATTTTTCTGTTTTATTGTTTGCCCTGCCCGGTGGTTTCTTTCTGTTGTTGTTCTTGGAATTGTGGTCACTTTCCTCTCTTTCTAGTATATCATTCAGTACTCCATAGGATTAGTTTGGTGGTTATGAATTTCTTCAGTTTGAACAATATATTCATAGTTCATAAAAGCTAAATCTTGGAATCAGCCTGTACATTGACCAACAGGTGAATAAATAAAGATAATGTGGTAACTACACACAAGGGAGTATTATTTTTCTGCCATAAAGAAGAATAAACTTGAGTCCTTTATGGATGCACTTTGAGGCCACAATGCTTAAGTGAAATAAATCAGACACACAAGCTTAAATATTGCATGATTTCTCTTATAAAATCAAATCATAAATAGAAGACATAGTAGACATAAGAAGATAGAGTTTTCTCAAATGGGTAGGAGATCTGGGGTACAGAGGAGTAGAAAAGAAATGATTAAAAACTGAATTATGATGTGTTACATACAAGTATCAGCTCTACATAAGAATCTAAACAGTATGCAATGCAAACCTGTCCTAATAAAAAAAAGAAAGAAAAATGTGTTCGCTTCCAGGTATACAGCTGTCACTGACGCAGATGCTGAGGCAGTTCTCAGGACCCTTTGCTCCTCGCTGAAACCATGTGACCGGTACTCACCAATGGAATATGAGCAGTGGTGGTACGCATGTCACTTCCAGGCCATGGCGGCTGATGTGATGTGCACTTTTCTCCACTCTCTTCTCTCTTGCCCAGGGAAAAAAGGAATTCTGTTGCTCTAGAGAACAGCAGAATAATACTATTGGGTGATAACAACTGACTAGGAATAGTCACTTTGAAATTTTTGTGGCATAGAATGAAAATTCTTTTGTTTTTTTTAAAACTTTTTTGAGAAACAAGTATCAATGAGATAGTTTCAAAGCTGATTAACAGGACAGTTTCAATAATTAATACATTGTTCATTGTTATATTCTTAGTGGTTATCCATATATAAGAAGCAGACAGGATATCCTATCCAAACACTATTAGTACAAATCTTCTCACTGAGTTAAGTGAAAGTAGCTGTATCTATCCTAACCATTCTGTATATACAAATACAAAATGGTCTTTCCTTTCTAGTCCCTTTTTTTGTTTAGTCCTGTCAGAGATGGGTATTCCATTGGCATCTAAATACGATAGGTGCATGAATTCAGCAAAACAATCCAACACAGTCCAGCAGTCCACAATAGAAGTCGGTTATCCTCAGAAGTTGTAGACTTGAGACCTTCACCTTATATACCTCGTTTTTATACTTTTCTGCTGAATGGTTAAGACCAAGATAAAGCAAGAACTATATAACAAGAAGTGTAACTTTTGTATCTGATAAAGTCAGACAACTCCCCTCCGGATTTATCCTATAACCCTGTACCGCAGTTTGTAGATCCTTTGTCAGTGTCAGCCATGTGGATGAGTCATGGCCATTGCTTGACCAATTTGCTCTCTGGTTTTAATTGAACATTTGATATTATTTCTTTTTCTCTCCTATATTAATATATCAGTCATACTGTTGTATGACTGGCAATATTTATTTCTATCTAAGTCTACTTTCAAATAAAACTCTACTACTTTGCATCCTTTGTATTGCTGCCAGTTGTGTCTCATTTGTATGATCTAACATATTAATTATTTTAAATAAACTATTATATTATTTAAGAATAAGAAAATATTTTATTTTACCTTTATGTTTTCTCTCTTCCTTCTTTTATGTAGATTCATGTTTATGACCTGTACAATTTTCTTCTCTCTGAAGAAAATCTTTAAACATTTCTTGCAATTCTTTTAACATTTCTTTAAGAAATGTTAAATGTTAGGTCTACTGGAACAAATAATAAGAAAAAAAAAAAACACCTGCCTCCATCAGTTTTTGTCTAAAAGTATCTTATATATTCTTTACTGAAAGACAATATTTCTGGATACAGAATTTTCAGTGGATGACTCTTCTTTCATTGCGTTAAACATTTCACTCTATTCTTTGCATCATTTCTGAACAGAAGTGTGATGTAATTCTTATCCGTTTCTCTACAGATTTTTTTTTCCTCTGAGCTCTTTCACAATTTCACCTTGATTGTCTGTGATTTGAATACAATAAACAGGTGTAACCTTTGGACAGCAACACTATTTTGCATGATACTGTAATGGTGGGTATATGTCATTATCACAACCCATAGATTGCATACCACCGCGAAGGAACCTTACCCAGTGCTAGCCAGTGCTCTCTGTCTTCCCAGACCTATGGCTTAATGCCTGTCATTAACTTTGGGAAATTCTCAGTCATCGTGACTTGAAACAGTTCCTCTCCTTTTTTAAAGTGGTCCACAGTTCTTATATATTCTGTTCCAGCTTTCTATTTTTGATTCCCTTTGTTCTTTGCCTAAGTTTCTACTGACCTATTTTCAAGCCCACTGATTCTTCCCTCAGCCATATCTAGTTTACCAACATGGCCATAAAAAGTATTATTCCTGCTGCCATGTTTCAACTTATTATTAGAACTTTATTTTGGTGCCTTCTTAGACTTTCCCCTTTTGCCTGTCATCCATCTGCTGTTCCATGTAGTGTGCTTTTCTCCCATAGTGCTTTTAGTATATTAGTGGTAATTGCTTTAA
>PVKA01014029.1:27910-53714 GCA_004027165.1 Ctenomys sociabilis | reverse complement strand
CTGCATAGTGAGACCCTGTCTCAAAAAGATAAAAAAAAAAATTAATAAATATGAATGAATAGAGCCAGTGAGATAGCTCAGCAGACTAAAGCACTTGCTTAGGCAAACTTAGGCAAGTGCAGGGACTGTGATTCAATCCCTGGCACTACATGCTATAGCAGCCCACCCCCCAGGTGCACTGAACCAACACCGAGTCCAGGCATACTGACATAAACCTGTAATCCCAGCACTGGGGAGACTGAAAGCAGGAAGATCACTATGAGTCCACACTACGTAGTGAGAGCCTCTAACGACCAAACACATTAAAAATAATAAAAAATGAATAAATGTAAGTTCACTGATGTGTTTAGAACCCTTCTCATTTTGCAGTGTGCTCCTTTATTAAACATTTCATTTATACACACAGATAAAAAAGGATAATTGTCATCCTTAGAGTAATAAGACCCTAACGTTCCAAGAAACAGTGAGGGCCCCCAGCTAGCAAGAGCTGGATCTGCAGCTCCAACCTGTCTCTTCTGACTCCAGAGATGGTGTATTTTCCAAAAATCTCATGCTACCGCCAAAAATTGCCAAGTCTCAGACCTCTGCTTGAAGCCTGCCCTGCAAGATATATTTGGATCACAGCTTTCTAGGAGTCTCCAGAAGTGTCATTTCTGCTTCCAAATGGGAAGGAAAATGAACTGATGTGTTTCGAACACTTCCCATTTTGCAGTGTGCTCCTATATGAGTGCTTCTTCCTTCCTTCCTGAATCTCAAAATGTCTAGAACTGTCCCAGCATCCAAAGAGAAACAAATGATGAAAAGAGCAGGTTTTCTAAATGATAATATTCATAAATAGATAACAGATGATATTATAATAGCCATAACTAGTAGCCCACACTCTTGGTCAAGCCCACACTGGTGAATGAGAGTTGATCACTGCCATACGGTCCACGCCTGAGGGAGCAGTGCCCTTGCACGACACACGGCCCTCAAGAGAGCCACTGTGTGGACGAGGTACAGGTTCACCTGCTTTGGGCAGCTCGCTGGGAGCACAGAGCCTCCGTGCCTCTGTGTGTCCCACTGAGCAGCAATTTTGGCTGCTAATGAGAGCTCAGAGCAGGAAGGAAGCGCTGAAGATCGCACGTGTGCAATGGCTACTGATGATCGGTTAATTATCTGGATAACTGTGGCGTGCTAAAGTCAGAATGAGTCTGGGAGTTAGAGGGATGGCAGAGGCAGTGCACTCTCTCCCTAGAACCCTGCCCAGCATTCACTTGTAACCTGCCCTGTAGCCACCTCCATGTCTCTAACCTTCCCAGGCACTGACAGGCTTCTCCTCTAAAATATGCACAAGCCACTCTCAGCCCACGTGGAACCCATTCCCTGCTTCTGGTGACACCGGAGTAGCTGTCGATGAAAATCCAAGGCCCTTGGCCCAGCCACTTGGACACAGAGAGCACTCACCGCCAGTCTCTGATGGGAAAACACATGATCAATAACAAAACAAGAATCACAAGATTGACAACAGCCCCCTCATATTTTGAAATTGGGCTGACTTGTACTTAATATGTACAGAGAATGGGTAACTCGTTATGAAATGAATAGTGTGCTTTAGAGTCAAGGAAATGAGATGTGAAGGGGACATGGTGCCCAATCTATTGGGAACAGAGTGGGCATTTTGAAAACTAAAATACACAGTGGTTTTATTATCAAAGTTGTTTAAAGGTAGAAAGTTAAAAACGGTCCAGCATACTGTCGAATTCTTATGCTTTCTAGCTTTGACAGTGGATAAGTTACTGAACTTACTGAGCCTACTCTCTTGTTTTGTAAACTGAATGCAATAATACTTACTTCTCTGTGTCATTCAAACAATGAAATTATATGAGGTGGATGAAGCACCCAACACTGTGGAAGAGAATATCTAATAAATAGAACTTATGGTAATAGGATCAATATTATCATTAATGATATTAACTATTGCCCACCATAAAAGCATTGCTTAAATGTCATATTTCTCTCTTCCTCAACTGATGTCCATGACAATTGTAGAAATAAATGCAGTTGAACTCAACCAAGTCATGTTGTACTCCTGAACCAACTTCCCAACCTAAACCCCGCCATCATGAGAGGATGCACTAATACAATATAATAAGAAGGGAAAGTGGCTATTTATGAAAGAAATACAAATATTTTCTTTTTTAAATGAGATGGACTAAAACTAACATAACTCTTAATGCTTACAACAGAAAAATGCATTTTTAAATTTGTAATTTTAAAAAGTTAAAACCCTATCACAGCCTTCCCACTTCAAGCAATTATAAAATTTTCCAATTTACTATCACAAAAAAGGGATCCACTAGCAGTGAATGCAAAGACTGGATCTGTGTTTCACAAGGCTTAGAATCAATGAGGAGCTATAACCGCGCTTCAGACTACACTGGATGAAAATCTACATAGTTTTTCCTGTGCAAGTTCTGTGTTTCCAATCCTGTCAGAATAGTAGATGAAACTCTTCCCAAGCTTTCCCTATTCCACGTCAATTAATTCAGCAAGCAAACCAGACTTGGCTGTTTAATTTATAAGACAAGTGAAACTGGTGCTATTAGTCCAGTACATATACCCAGACATCGAGATGACACTGGCAGTCTTCCCAACCAATCAGAGCATGGTACTTAGCCAAAAGATTCAGTCACCTTAAATTAATTAGCCTCTCCTCCACCTTGTATCATCAGGGCCAAATGTGAGCAGAGGTGAGGCAGGTGGGAGGGACACACATGTCCAGTTGATTGACTCTTGCATAATAATGACCATGGCCCTGCCTGACACTTCCCATCCTGGGCCCACTGGCAGAAGGGAGAACAAGGGAACTTAATTACAACATGTTCAAGCGCTTTCTGGAGCTGCCCGGGGAGAGAGACCTAATGGGCGTCAATGCGATTATGGATCTTCACACACATTTGAAAATAACAGGCTGTGACAAGGACACAATTGCCACCCCGACGTCTCATCTGCACACTGATGACATATGAGAGACCAATCCAGAACTGAATTAGAGGGTGAAGACTGCATTGGTGAGCAAGCCCCAAAGCCGTGCTGGTGACCCCGCTGCCCCTTCCACTCCAGCCAAAAGAACTGAGAAAGCCTTGAATCATGGTTCTTGGTCCCTGATAAGATGCTCCACAGCTGCAAACAAGGAAAGTTGATCCCAGTCACTTCCCTGAACAGAACTGTTCCCAGGACGCCCTCGTGTTTAGCTCCATCCTGGGTCCTCAAACCAGTCCCGCTGGACGGGAGTCCTTGGAAATGAGTCCCAAGAAACTGCAGTCATAGCAAACTCCCCCAGACACTATGTCAGTTGGCTTTGGAGCCATGGCAAAAGTTCTTGATGATGTAGAAGGGGTTATTCTGGTTCTGAAAGTAGCCACACTGTTCTTCTTGATCATACCCAAGAGGGTCACCTGCTAGGTACCTGTTGACTGAAATAGGTACTTGCTAGGTACCTATCTTGGTGAGTCCTTGAGTAGACCCCCGCGGAAGGGGCTGCATGTCACTGCTTGTCCCTGCCTGCTCCCATGCTCCCTTCCTCTGATCTCGTCATTACAGTGTCACATTAGTTACGTGAGCCTGTCTTTCCTATTGGACAATGAGCTCTAAGGACCCTGCCATACTCCAATGCTGGCCCACAGTAGGAGCTCTGACTCACAGCTGCATGAACACCAAAAAGATGAACTCAAGAAAGGTAAAGGAACGAACTCCAAATCATAGAATTTCAAAATGAGCTAAGGTATGCAATGTGTTCTGTACAACTGTTTCAACATTCTCATCTAAATTCTCAGCCTCATAATTGTAAGAGAGCCTAGACAGACATCTTGGCTTGCCCTTACAACCTCAGACTTCTGGGTAGTGAGAAGACTACCACGCTAACAAGACGGCTCACTCAGATCTCAGACAGAAGTCGGTTGGTGTGGCCCAAGGAGTCACACGCTTCTCAGTTGCGGGGAGACTCAACCACCCAGCACTGTGCCTCAGCCTGAACAAGCAGATGTTTTGCCTTCTTATTATTTTTTAACAGTAGCAGTCACCATTTGACAGGCGAGGATGCTGAGGCTTGGAGAAGTCACCTGCCTTAATTACCCACCCAGGGGCATGGCCAACCAGGGCAGAAATCGAGCTAGATTCTCCTTTCTTCTCATAAAGAAATAAACAGCCCATTAGGGAGAGTTTCCCTTCCAGTTTTAGTTAGCCACTAATTACCTAGGCATAACTTGAATTTAATTCCATGCTAAAAGAACTGTGTAACTTACTACTGGCCTGATGGTTAGCTTGGGCGAGGAATTCAGTGCTATCCTGAACCGAATCCTCTCCACCAATACGAACTCTGCTATTGATTCATTTTTACCCACAAGATGGTTTCTCTATCTTTTTCACTTTGTGGCTTCTGGCTCCAGTTCATCGGTAAGTTTCACCCACAGTATGATTTCAACTGCACAGTTGTTGTTCCACAGATGTGCGTGTGGAACGGCATAAACAGCCACCACAAGAAAGAAATTTTTAAAAAAACCACTGGTCTTGATGACAACATCAGGAAGTTTCACTTCTCCTTTCCATGTTGTTTATGCACAATGTATTTTCTGTCAGTGGTTGAGATATCAATAGAAAGATGGTTGAGCCCATTGGAAATTAGAGGCCCTAAGTAAATGGCATTTGTTTCTGTTCCTACCCAGCTGCTAAAAACAGACAGAAATATTCAGTTTTAGTGAAAGGCTGCCATGTGTGACAATGATGTCAACTGTAGATGCAGGTTGGAGAGGAGGGGACAATGGCAGCCAGGGGGTCACATGGGCTTGAGAATGAGACCAACCTGCTTCCAAACCCCAGCCCGAATCCAAGTCCTGAGAAGCTATGTTATGGGGAGGAATCTCCTTAACCTATCTGTGCAGGAGAGTCAAGAACCTACAGCAAATAAGGTAGAGGTTGAAGATCAAACCAAAGTGCACACTGGCACTGCTATAGCTGGTGCACACAAGAAAGGAACACCCAGGAATTTTATTCACTAAATGTCACTCTGTCCTGCCTGTCTGTCAAAGGAACACAGTCTATACTAGAGGTACCATCTGTCAGGAGTAGCCTGCTCATGTTTGTGTCTGCGTCACCTCCGCTGTGGTCTGACAGCACATCCTAGTGCCTCATTTACCACACTTCACCTTGTACAAGGCTTTGCCTACTCCAACCTCATTACCGGAAGAGTGAGTCGGGTATAATGACACAATGTGAAGCTCGGTGGGGAAGCGTGTGCCTGCAGTCTCACCACTTGGCAGGCTGAGGCAGGACTGCCCTGCGTTTGAAGCAAACATGGACCACACCGTGACTTCAAGGCCAACTTGGACTGCTTAGTGGGACCCTGTCTCAAAAAAAAAAATGTCACTAATAACACTACTCTCACTAAGTCACTATGTAGATGTCACGCAGGTGTTTGTTATCATCACAAGATAATTCAGTGAGTGCAGGCAGTTCAAGGTCTCAGAAAAAAACAGTCCTTGCAAGGAAAGAATGAAGACAAAATAATGTCATCCCCTGCTGCTCCAGATTCTTCCGCAATTCCAGTGACTTAGCTTCTGCAACCCATCTGGGTTTTCTTGATGGAATTGATACAGCAAGAGACCAACAGAACACCACCAGTTAAAATTACTGCCAGCTGAAGGGGAAAATCCACTGCTGGCCTTATACTTCCCGTTAAGCAACTCCAGACACAGAGTATTTCCTCAGCCCAAGAGCCTTCCTACCCAACCAGGAGGATGGGGCAGGGGCAGATGACAGCTCCTCCCAGCCTACTAGCATGCAGAGTTCCTGTGCATATCCATCTCTCCATTCACTCTCACCATGCCCTGTGGTGAGGGTATAATTCTCTAATGTAGTCAATGAGAAAAGTAAAGCTCTTTAGAAGTAAAGAAAATGGCCTAGAGATTCTGGTTAGGAAACATCAAAGCCCAGCTTGCTCCACACCAGTATCCTCTTTCCCCAGTCTCTCCCAAGTTGAAACCAACCAGCCATGACCAAAGGATTCCATGCTGCATGTGGCATTTGTAATTTCATCCTCAATTCTTCCATGTGTATGGAAAGGCTTGCATATAATTAACTTAAGGATGAGTTTCCCATAAATCATCTTTCTATATTTGAATAATTAAGTTTAAAACCAAGAGACTAATGAAACTAATGGTTAACCAAATTACTAGATTTTGAAAATCACTGATTTTCTCATTTGCTTGCTAAAATTAATTGATGCAATTTACATACACAGATTGCTTCTATTTTAGCTTTAAGAAAAGTTATCTTCCTCCATGACCCCAGGTAGTGATAACAGCAAGAGGAGTGTAAGTTTGGCTTCCTCCTTCCTCCACTGGCAGGACTCAGGACCTGGAGACCTGGGAGAAAACCAGTGACATGGTAGGACCCTGGCAAGGTGCATGCTGAGGACAGGCAGAACTAGATGAGTGAGACTATCCCCCATACAACATTAATAATTTGAGCCAATAGATGACCTCTAACCTTTCTCTTTGTTTTATTCTACTTGTTCTCTTCCTCTCTTTTGTCAGCTATTTCACTGGACTTCATGATAGTTTCATATGAGTAAATATTATCTCTCCTCTTTCTGGCTCACTTCAAAACTCCTAGGCCTTCTCTCCAATCCTTCCCTCCTGTGTCCTCCTGTCACCCAAAACCAGGATGATCATCCTATGTCCTCCAACCTCTCTCTGACTATACTTGCTCTGACTCATTCATCTCTCCATCCTACTTTCCATTCTATTGAACCCCTCCCTGACAATAGGATTAAATCACTCCATTGAATGAGAAAGCACTGTATACAAGTTCCTGATGAAAGTTGGATTATATTATATTTCTCTAGACCTTCTACAATTATAGATATCAGGCTAATAGTTACCACAGTTAGTCACTAGCCAGGCTGTACTTGAATCTGTTATTATTGCCCACTGAACTACTCTAACTAGGATGCCATACAAGCTATAATCAATTTTCCCCCCTACATGAAAACACCATGATTGTAAGGGTCATAATTATCACCATAATCCAATACCAAAGGAATGGGCCTTAAGTCAAACAATAGTAACCTTCAGACTTAATATATTAGGAAAACAAGCTTTTGGGATAGGCATGAAAACCAAGAAACACCTACATCTAGAACATGCCTGGAGGAACCAACACCTAGAAAATCCTCAACACCAGTAAGGCTATTAACATAAGAAATTACAGGGGCTGGGGAGATGGCTCAGTAGAATAAGCACTTCCCTGGCAAGTGCAAGGGCCTGAGTTCAATCCCTGGTTCCAAAAAAGAGAAAGAAAGAAAGAAAGAAAGAAAGAAAGAAAGAAAGAAAGAAAGAAAGAAAGAAAGAAAGAAAGAAAGAAAGAAAGAAAGAAAGAAAAGAAAAGAAAAGAAAAGAAAAGAAAAGAAAAGAAAAGAAAAGAAAAGAAAAGAAAAGAAAAGAAAAGAGAAGAAGAAGAAGAGGAAGAAGAAGGGAAGGAAGGAAGGAAGGAAGAAAGGAAGGAAGGAAGGAAGGAAGGAAGGAAGGAAGGAAGGAAGGAAGGAAGGAAGGAAGGAAGGAAGGAAGGAAGGAATTATAGCACAGAACACAAAATAAAATAGAAAATGACAAGATGCAAAAGATAATTGCAATTTCACATACCCAGCCCACCCAGGACAAATCCAGAGCACAAAAAGATAGAGGAAACCAGAAGCCAACAAATGGAGCTCTCTGAAATGATAGCAGCAGAAGTGAAAAAATAAATGGATGTGGCCATAGAAGAAGAATAATGTCTAAAATGAAAAAACAAATGACTGTTAAATAAAGACATTAAAACAGACACATAAACAAATAGAGGAGCTCAGGAAAATAGTGAAAACCATCAATACCAAACACATATTTAAAAAAATGGAATCAGTGAAACAATTCAAAACAGAAATTCAGGAGATTAGAAATTTCAACAAAGGTACACACAGCAAACTGAATGAAGGGGAGGATAGACGAGCAGATCTAGAAGACAGGAAAGTGACTACTGACCAGGAAAAGAATAACTTAAAAACTGCAAATTAATCCAACAGCTATAAGTGAGAGCAAAGAAGAACAACATAAGACTGATTGGACAATGAAAAGGCCGGAGATAGCACAAATGGCGTTAAAACCCTCTTCACAGAAATACTGGCAGAAGATTTTCCAAACATGCATAAAGAGTTTCACACACAAATACAAATAGCCAAGACAAAAAAAAATCTTCATCAAGGCGTATCATAATCACTATTGCAGAAATTCAACACAACAAAATATTAAGAGCAGCTAAAGAAAATAAGCAGATTGCCTACAAAGGAAAGCCCATTAAAATCACAAAAGATTTCTAAACACAAACTCTCAAATCAAAGAGAGCTTAGGGTGAGGTATTTCAAGTCCTAAATGAAAGCAATCTTCAACCCATATTGATGTATACCACAAATCTATCTTTCCGGATTGATGGAGAAATACTTCCACGACAACAAACAACTGAAGAAATTTGTAACCATCAAACCAGCTCTACAGAATGCTCTGAAAGACATATTAGAAAGAGATAATGCAGACCACAAACAAACATCATTAAAAAGAAGCAATGTGACAGAGCAAGCAATTAAACAGAGGAGAAAGACGGAACAGACAATAGGAAAAAGAAAAGCCAATACATATTAGTTATAACCATCAACATAGATGGTCTCAACTCCCAAGAAAAAGAAAATAAGCAGAATAGGTCAAGAATCAAAATTCAACAATATACTGCATTCAAGAAACACATTTGGGAGCCAGTGAGATAGCTCAATAGACTAAGCACCTATTTTTTTTTGTTTTGTTTTGTTTTGTTTTTTGTTTTTTACTGTTTTTATTCTTTTTTTTAAGATACCTTGACAAGATGGATTTGATAAATTAATACATTGCAAACTGTTTTCATAATGTTTTGGAATCATAGAAGGTGCATACATGATATTATATTTACAGACATTATAGCCTATGTCTCTTATCAGTAAATTAAGAGAGTGTAGCTGTTTACATATCTTATTTTTTATACCTGAATTACATCACAGATTCAATAATTAATACTTTCTACCTTGTTATTTTCCTAGTGGTTGTCCATAGTACCAGAAGCTGACATAATATCCTGTCCACCCACCATTAGTGCAAATCTTGCCTCTCATAGAATTATATAGAAGCACAGAGTTTTCTATCCCAACTGTACTGTCCATACACACTGTTTTGGCAAGTGTAGGAAGAAGGGTTAGATTCCTAGTCCCACATGCTGCCCTGGCTCCACCCCCAGGATGCACTGAGCCAGAGAAAGAGTCCTGGCGTGGTGGTGCACACCTGTAATCCCAGTGCTGGGGAGGCTGAAAACAGAGGGATCACTATAAGTTCAGGCTTCATAGTGAGGCCTTGTACCAAATACATTTAAAAAAAAGAAAAGAAATTACAGCACAGAAAACAAAATAAAATAGAAAATGACAAGATGAAAAAGATAACTGTGGACCAGGGACATGGCTCAGTAGAATAAGTTCTTCCCTGGCAAGCGCAAGAGCCTGAGTTCAATCCCTGATTCTGCCAAAAAAAAAAAAAAAAAATGATAACTGCAATTTCACATACCCAGCCCACCCAAGACAAATCCAGAGCACAAAAAGATAGAGGGAACCAGAAGCTAACACATGGAGCTCTCTGAAATGATAGCTGCACAAATGAAACAAATAAATGGATTAATTTATTTTAACTAATTAAAAAAAATACATTAGGGGTTGGGGAGATAAACTGGCAATCTGCATTAGGATTTTTTTTTCAGAACCGGAGATTGAACTCAGGCCCTTGCACTTGCCAGAGAAGCACTTATTCCACTGAGCCATCTTCCCAGCCCTAAGTTGGCAATCTGAAAGTCTGCCTGGCAAGTGCAAGGACCCAACTTCAATCACCAGTACCACATGTTATGCTAACCCTAGAACCCTGGGCATGTTTGCCAGCCCCAAAATCAGGTGTGGTGTTGTACCCTTATCCCAGCACTGGGGAGGCTGAGACAGGAGGATCACTATGAGTCTGAACTGCATAGCAAAACCCTGTGGAAATAAATAAATATTTTTAAATATTTTTTAAATAAACACATTTAATTCCCAAAAAAACTCATAGACAATGTCAAAGGGTGGAAAACAATTCTCTATGCAACTGAAATCCAGAAAAAACAGCAGGAGTAGCTATTCTATTTGCAGTCAATACAAACTTTAAGACAAAACTGATTAAAAGAAACAAAGGCCAGGGAGATGGCTCAGTGGAATAAGTGCTTCCCTGGCAAGCACAAGGGCCTGAGCTCAATCCTCAGTTCTGCCAAAAAAAAAAAAAACAAAGAGGGGCCAGGCCTGGCAAGTACAAGGTCCTGAGTTCAATACCTGGTAGCACCGAGAGAGGGGGGGGGGAGAGAGAGAGAGAGGCAGACAGACAGACAGAGACCACTACATACTTGTTAAGGGAAAACAACAAGAAGAGATAACAATCATAAATATTTATGCACCACACACAGGTTCACCCAACTACATAAAACAAATACTAGTAGACATGGAAAACCAAATAAGCACTAATACAGTTGTACTGGGGAGCCTTAATACACCATTCTCACAGATAGATCAACTAGACAAAAAAAAGAACAACAAAAAATAAAACACTAGAATTAAATTAAGCCTGTGAACTAATGCACTTGGTAGACATCTACAGAGTGTTCCATCCCAGAACATCATAATACACATTCTTCTCTGTACATGGGATGCTCTCCAAAATGGATCATACATTAGCTGACAAAATATGTTTAAGTAATGTAGAGGAACTGAAATCATCCCATACTTACTATCTGACAATAGTTCAATGAAACTGGAAATCAATGACAAAGGAAACCATAAAAACTACATTAACACATGGAAATGAAACAACGCCCCTTCTAAACCATTGGATCACAGAGGAAATTAAAGACAAAGTTAAACAGCATATACAATTAAACAGTAATACCAATACAATATACCAAAACTTATGGATGCAATGAAAGCAGTCCTCTAAGGGAAGTGCAACACAATGGACTCACATATAAGAAAAATAGACTGAGCCAAATAACCAATGTTATTGGTTGAACCTCAAACTTCTAGAAAAAGAAGAAAAAAATCAAACCCAAAGCTCATATGATGGAGGAAATTAAAAGCAGAAATTAATGCAATAGACAGAAAATCAATGCATCAAAAAGGTGGCTCCCTGAAAAGGTAAATAAAATTGATAAACCACTAACCAACTTCATCAAAAAGAAAACACACAAATTCAAGCAATTAGGAAGGAAAAAGGATCACAACGGATCCCACAGAAATCCAGATCATCAATGCGTACTATGAGAAGCTATAGGGGCGGGAGAGACCGCTCAGCAGCATAAGTGCCTGCTTCCTACCAAGTGCAAGGTCTCCTGAGTTCTATTCCTAATACCAAAAAAAAGAAGAAAAATGAAAAGAACCTTGTTTTTTTATAATTTATTCTTTTAATCAATACATTGTACATTGTTATCTTCTTACGGCTATCCATAACACAAGAAGTAGACAGGATATCCTGCCCAAACACTATTAGTATGAATCTTCTCATTGAGTTAAGCGAAAGTAGCTATATATCTACCTTAACTGTTTTGTTTATACAAATATAAAATGGTCCTTCCTTTGTACCCCCTTTTTTTCTTTAGTCCTATCAGAGATGGGTATTCCATTGGCATCTAAATACTATAGGTGCATAAATTCAGCAAAACAATCCAACACAGTCCAGCAATCCACAATAGTAGTGGGTTATCCACAGAAGTTGTTGACTTGAGCTCTTCACAGCTCAATATATTAATATGGCTTTACTTTATATACCTCATTTTTATACTTCTCTGCTGGATGGTTAAGGCCAAGACAAAGCAAGACCTATACAACAAAAAATGTAACTTTTATATCAGATAAGGTCAGTCAGGTACCCTCAGGGTTTGTCCTGTAACCCTGTGCCTCACTTTGTTGGTGCCTCCTTTGTCAGTGTCATCCATGTGAATGAGTCACGGCCAATGCTTGCCCAATTTGCTCTCTGTGGAAGCCTGAGAGAAAGTTTTCTCTCCATGTGTCTCTCCCCAGGCACATTATACATCATCGATCACATTCTCTGTGGCTCCATAATCTCCTTGATCAGAAAATTTGGAGCACAACTGAGTTACATGATGTTACAGTACAGGTTCTCCTATGTCCTGAGTCTTCACTGACCTTGAAAGGCGAGAGCCAAAATGTTGGCTGACCTTGCAGCCCTTCCTTTTCTCCAGTTTTTGATCTGCAAACTTGGGTTGTTAAGCCTCCAGAAGAGAAGCTGATTGTTACCCTACATAAAAGGAACCTTGTTTCGGGTTGTGTCTACATGTCCCTCCAAAGCTTCATGCAGTCTTGAGGCAGCTTCTGGAGGTTGTAATTGATTATTACAACCTGTGGATGCTGGGGCAGGTAATTTGCATTTCAATGTAAGGAGGAAAGAGTAGTTAGCTGCTTGAGCTGCTGCTACTCCTCTTTTTGTGCTTTTGCTCTTTGCCGCTGCCATGAAAGGTTGCCCTCTGCCCTGTGCCACTCTGCCTTGGAGCCAACTGAGTATGGACTGAAACCTCCAGTAACTGTGAGCTAAATAAACCTTTGCTTCCTTCATTTTGAACAGTGAGTATTTGTCCCAGCAATGAGTAAAAAGTAACTAACACAAACCTAAATTCTAATAAAATGAAAACAGAAGAAATGGATAGATCCCTAGACACAATCAAATTGCCAGAACTAAATGCAGAAGGTATTAAAAGCTCTAACTGCCTGATTCAGCCAATGAAATTAAAAATATAATTAAAAATTATCAACCTGAGGCCAGGGAGATAGCGCAGCAGAATAAGCGCCTGCCTAGCAAGTGCAAGATCCTGAGTTTGACCTTGCTTAAAAAAAGAAAAAATTACCAACACAGATTAAACCCAGGCCCTGACATATTCACTGTTGAGTTCTACAAAAAATTTAGGGAAGAACTAATGTTGAAACTCTAAATAGACTGAAAGTAAAGCAGTACTTCCAAAATCATTCCTGGAAGCAAATATTAGCTGATTCCAAAACCAGAAAAGAAGGAAACCAACAAACGAAAGCTGCATACCAATCTTCCTAATGAGGATATATGTAAAAAAACCTCAGTAAGATAGTGGCAAACAGAATGCAGCAAATCATCAAGATTATACATCATGACCAAGGAGTATTCATCCCTAGGATACTGGGATGTGATCGATGATGTATAGTGTGCTTCGGGAGAGACACATGGAGAGAAACTTTCTCTCAGGCTTCCACAGAGAGCAAATTGGGCAAGCATTGGCCGTGACTCATCCACATGGATGACACTGAGCTGTCCCAGTTCAACATACAAAAATCGATAAATGCAATGCATCATATTAGCAGAGCCAAGGACAAAAATCACATGATCACCTCAATAGATGCATATTGTAAGGAAAGATATCCTTTGTTCTTGGGTAGAAAGAACCGATATAGTGAAAATGGCCAGATTGCCAGAACTTCTAAAATTAAATCTCACAGAATTAGAGAAAACACTCCTAAAATTCATTTGGAACTAAAGGAGACCTACAGTAGAAAAAGAAATTCTGAACAACATATACAAGTCCAGGAGCATCACAATCCAAGACTTGAAATTACACTACAAAGCACTGTGATAAAATGAACACTGTACTGGGAAAAAAAGAAACAGACTGGGGGACTGGTAAAACAGATTAGAAGAGGCAGACATAACCTCAAACACATTCAACCAACTTATCTTTGAAAAGGAGGGCAAACATGTTCACTGGAAGAAAGCCTCTTTAATAAATGGTGCTAGGAAAACTGGCTTTCCACATGCCAAAGACTAAAGCTAGGCCCATGTTTCTCAGCATCCACTAAGCTAAAATCAAACTGTATCTAAGATTTAAATATTAAAATGGTATTAAAATAGAAACCCTAAATTTACTGGAAGAGAAAATAGGTAGAAATCTTGAAGACATAGCGATAGGAAGAAGACTTCATAAAATCTACAAGAGAAATATTAGAAAGAGTCAACAAATCTATCTTACCTTATTAAAAAGTTTTTGCACAACTGGGGCTGGGGAGATGGCTCAGTGAAATAAGTGCTTCCTTGGCAAGTGCAAGGGGCTGAGTTCAATCCCTGGTTCCACCAAAAAGAAAAACAAAAAATAAACAGCAGTTTTCCCACAACAAAGGAAATCACCAACAGAGTGAAAAAACAAACCACACAATAGGAAAAATAGCCAGTTGTCCCTTAGATAAGGAATTATATCTAGAATATATGAAGAAATGAAAAAATTCAGACCTCCAAAATGGAGGTCTTTTCTTTTGAACTGCTCTTCCCAATTCACAATCTATATTTTATATTGTACACTCATAAGACAATACTTTCTTTATACATATGTGTTTAGTTTGTACATACAGCTAGCTTCACTTAGTTCATTGAAAGCCCAATCCAAAAATGGGTATCTGAGATGAACACACATTTCTCAGATACAGAAATACAAATGGTAAATACATACATGAAAAAATAAATACACACATGAAAAAATTTTCAACATCATTGATGTTTTAGTTACTTTTCTCTCATTGCTGAAATAAAATACCTTGACTCCAAAGCTAAGGAAGGAAAGGTTATTTAGCTCATGATTTGTGGAGGTTTCCATCTTTAATCAACAGGGTTCAGGGTAGCAAGAAGACAGCAAAAGCAGCAAAGGCAAAGGGGGCATTGCAAGCCCCTGTTCCCCTCTCATATTGTAAGCAGGCTACCCACCCTAGCGCAGGCCCACCACTCACGTCATCTCCTGGCCCTCCTCTTGCACTGGCTCGGGATGCTTACTTCTCCAATTATCACAATGTATCAACCATTACAGTTGGTCATTTGAGAGATTCAAATTTAAAAAAAAAAAAAAATAGAAAGAATAGTTATCATCAAAAAAAATCAACCAATAACAAAAAATGCTGGTGGGACTATGGGGAAAAAGAAACCTTTCTCCACTGTTGGTGGGAGTATAGACTGATGAAACCACTGTAGGATCAGTGTGGTGATTTAAAAACTAGGATTAGAGAATCCATTCAAACCAGCTATTCCCCTTCTGGGTATCTTCCCAGAAAAATTAAAACCATCAAACCACAGTGATATATGTGCACCTATGTTTATAACAGCACAATTCATCATAGCTAAATCTTGGAAACAACCTAAATGCCTATCAACTGAGGAATTGTTTTTTGGTTTTTTTTAATGGAGGTTGAGGAAAAAATTTTATTGGATAGAAAAGCTTCTGTCAGAGAGGGACAGAAGGGGGACCCAAGCAGGTTGCCCCAAGGAATTGTTTTTTAATGTAGGTTTTTTTAGATAATGAAGTACTACTCAGCCACAAAGAAAGAATGGATGCAACTCAAGACCATACTCATAAGTGAAATAAACCAAACACATATGTCTAAAGAAAGTATTGTCTTATGAGTGTACAATATACAATATAGATTGTGAACTGGGAAGAGCAGTTCAAAAGAAAAGAAACTGTGAAGGGGGAAAAAGAGGATAGCAAAAGAAAAAATATATCTGTACATACAGCTAGTTTCACTTAGTTCATTGAAAGAAAAGGTTTGTGCTAACATTATTTGGACAAGATACCATGCCTATACCTTGTACTCTGAACTAGTACAAAGACCACAGTACACAATTTATTAGTTATTGTAAATACCTTACTAATCTGTTTTGACATTGCTTAATTATTTTTCCTCTTTAAAATAAAAAAAATTTAAAGAAAATTTATCTGCCAAGTTTCTCCACCAAAGTTTCAAAATCCATTTGCAAAAACTTAATTTTATTTCAATTATGATCATTTGCATGGAAACCAAAGCAATAAACTCTTCTAATTACTACTATTATGATTGTTCCTTTTATTCGAATACAATGCCCTTATAACTTAAAGAATAAAATTTTAAACCAAACAAGTAACTTTAAAAATACATATGGAAATGATCAGCATAATGCAATTTCTTTTGCTAAATAAGATAAATAAAAGCAAATTCTCCAGTTACAAAACACACACCAAAAAAACATTTTACGAAATACCTCTTTAACGATTTCCACAACTTCATATTCTGAGATATTATGACCATGTGATACTAAGTGTTTATATATTGCATAATGAGAAAGTATTTCTTAGAATACTTAATGAACAGGATAAGCCCAAAGGCATTTCCAAGTTATACAGAGACATAAGGACCCAATGATTTGCAAAAGGACTCAATTTTTCTAATTCACTGTTTTTCAAAGTGCCGATTACCACCCACAAAGGTTATAGTCATCTGTTTTCTGAAATAACATAAAATTTAATGGAAAATATACAGAAAGAACAAATATTAGTCTATTGAGCTTTTGTTTTGATATATGTGTAGCAACAAATGTAAGTATTAGTACATCTCTGTGTGTGTGTGTGTGTGTGCATGCTTGCAAGCTTTTCCTAAGTCATAGTCAGAACATAAAATACATTTTTAAGCATCTGCCTGGAAAGTGAAAGGTCCTGTGTTTAATTCCCAGTACCAAAACACATATAACTGTGGGTCAAATTCAAAATGTTTAAGAAGTGTACATCCAGTGGACTCATCATCCAGATAAGAGTCTTGAAGGACTAATAGCTCAGAGACTTCCAAAGATAATAAATCATCAACTCAGCACCAAAGCGCTGGATTCAAATCTAGACAAATTATTCCATCCCCTCCCATGTCGGTATTTCATAGGAAATAGTAAGTCATCGAGCTTGTCTTAAAGACACAATGAGCCATGGTAATAAATGCAAAATGCTCAGGGCAAGGTCTGGCTAGAACACACATGAAATGTCAGTTACTATTATTTTCCAGAATAATAGAAGAGCTTCCTTGTTTCTGATTAAAACTAACCTGATTCAAGATATACTCTCTCCCCTCAAGGACATCAGCCTCACAAGTTCTTACCTTTGGTCTATCTTCAATTCCTTCTGCTGATAGCCCTGGACTGGATACAGAACTCAGTGGTGCTTTCCGTTACTGTAACAAATGCCTGAGATAATCACCTGAAAAGAGAAAAGGGTTTGTTGGTTTGCAGTCTGGGAGATTTCAGTTCCTGTTCAGTGAGCCCTGTTGTAAGGCGCATTGGGACAGCAGCATGCAGCAGAGCAAAGCCACCCACAGCATGGTGGAGAAACAAAAAAAGAGGGTGCTGCTATCCCTGCCAGAGCCATGTCCCCAAAAACCTAACAACCTCCCACCGGCCACAGTTTCTGCCACTTCCCAGCACCTCCAAGTGGGGTTCCAAGCTTCCACGCCATGGCTTTGGGAAGATGCTCCAGATCCCAGCTGCAGCAGAGCCCAGGCCCAAGCACAGGGAAGGCAGCTTGTCCTCCAGCACACACATCCTGACCCTGCGTGGCTTCCAACCTTGGGGGACCCGGAGAGGTGGAGGAGTGATGAAAGCCACGCCCCACTCACCACAGGCTTCAGCCACCTTCAAATAAGACTGCTAGCTTCGCTGGGGAGACCCTTAACAGTACCCTCCACGGCCTCTGGATCATTTATTATTTATCATACTTGCTTTCCTTTACAAAGGACAGTCTTAAAAACCAAGTGAAAACAATAAAAAAAAACTCATGCTGAGTCCAAACACAAATGAGTCCTAGCATTTGAGATCTAGGATGGCTAGGAGAAATACAGT
Organism: Ctenomys sociabilis; assembly: GCA_004027165.1. Lineage (NCBI taxonomy): Eukaryota > Metazoa > Chordata > Mammalia > Rodentia > Ctenomyidae > Ctenomys > Ctenomys sociabilis. The sequence continues at coordinate 35,904 of PVKA01014029.1, read as the reverse complement.
GTGCTAGGTGAAAACGCACGTGGTTTTCGCATCTTATTAAATTCTTTTTTATTTGTCCATGTTTACAGTGCATAGTGATCACACTTATCAGGGGCATTTGGCGCATGAACATAGCACATCTTAATGCATTTTATGTCTCTTTCCTCTTTACTCCCCCAACTAGATCTCTTGGCCCTGTTTCCTTTTGCCAAAGATCTATCACATAGTGCCTTTTTAAAGAGACTCATAAGGCAAGGTAAAGTTGTGAACTTTCTAATGTGATAATAAAAAATAGACCGTTATTGCTGTCTCTTCCTAACTGTGCACATGGTGTCACAGGCCTTACATGCTTTACCTCTTTAGTGCTCAAGCCCTGTACAAGGTAAGTTTTCTGGTTACCTTCCATTTTTTGAATGGAAAAGCTGAAGACTCAAGAGGCTAAGAACTCTGGTTAAATGAAGTTGTTGGGGTCCAATTGGCTGTCAACTCCAGGGTCAGTGCTCATCAGACTCCCGGCGTCCTCCATGGCCCAGAGGGGCCACCCAAGACCTCCTAAACAGGATATTGACGCAAATCAAGGAGGCTCTCGTCAACCCTTTCTGCAGACTGGAGCTGGGGAAGGTCCCTTGGAACCTGTTAGCTGATGCAACAGTGTGGGTGGAAAGGCAAGAAAGAAGACTTTGAGCATTAGCACTGTGGGTGGAGCAGACGGCTTAAGACTGCAGCCAGATTTGACAAATGAGACTGAAACAAATTAGTGGTTGTTTACAGATGAGCTCGGAATTGCAGCAGGAGCAGGTCTGGAGGCAACATGATGAGGTCCCTTTGGGTCTGGTGGCTGAAGCTCACCCAGAACAGCCTGGGAAGGAAGACAAAGCAAATTTACATACAAAGAGGCTATGCAGGCTCTGGAACCAGACTGCGGGGCTGACAGTCTCACTTGTGACACTGAACAGCTCTGTGACAGAGGGCAAGAAAGAGGATGTGTGTAAAACATGATGAGAGAGGTCCAGAAAACCTGGCCTGGGTGGGCAGGGGTGTGGGAGGACTGCACACGCAAGTAAAGAAACAGAGTTCCACCACTGGCGGCTGCTCCCTTCTATGGAGCCTGGCCTTCCTGCAGCCCACAAGCTGCCTGGAGACCTCTTCGTACCAAAAGGAATTGGGGGACCCATCCAGAAAGGGTTCTGTCCACGGTTCCCAAGGCAGCCCTCTCCCAATTAGACCCAAATTGAAGAAGGATCTGGGGTGTAGTCCTCAAATTCCCCCCCAAAGTTCTCCTGTGTGTCCTGCAAGGGCTGTGGACAGTGACTGGATCCTGGGACACAACATTTGTCAGTGGATTCATCCATGAATGAGTTCATGTCACTTGTGGGGTCTTGTTGGAGCAGGTCACTGGAGCTGAGCCTCTGGAGGATCTTTCGCAAGCTTTGGTTCTCTGCTTCCTGGGAGCCATGGGCTGAGCAGTTTTCCTCCACCAGGCCCTTCCGCTTCCATCATGATGTTTCTACCTCAAAGCCATTCACCATGGACTGAACCCCCTGAAATTGTAAGCCAAAATAAACCTCTCATCCCTTAAGCTGAGGCCACCAGATATTGTGTACCAGTGGAGAAATGACCAATACAAATGGCCTCTAATCTCATTCTTTATCTTTTCTTCTGAGCTACATATTCATTCCATGTTGGATTTTGGGACTAACTCTTTTTGGGGTCTCAATGACTCTGAATTTTTGATGTGAATCAGTAAGCTGTGTCTCAGCCAGTGGAAGAGGACACACTCCCGGGCCCCCACCCAGCCTGGCTCAAAGGCACAAAGGGGAGAGCCAGCACCCACGCTGTCCTCCTTACTGTTCTCTCATTGCTGAGACAAATACCTGATTAAGGGAGGAAAGGTTTATTTAGCTCATGATTTGTAGAGACTTCAGTCCATGATCAGCTGGCTCCAAGGCAGAGTGTCACAGCAGAGGGGCCTCCTTCTGTCCCTTACGTTGTGTGTCGGCTGCCCACCCCAGGCAGGTGTAGCACTCACACCCTCAATCCCAGCCCCAGACCATGGATCAGTCACAAACTCTAGGTGTAGCTGTCTGCAAAAGGCCCGCTCCCCCATGACTGCTTGGAGCTCTGTGTGAGCATCCAGACCTCAGCCATAACACATGCTGTCTCCTTCGCATCTCCTTCCCGCTCTTCCAAGTGACACAAACAGCAAGCAGCTCAGGGAAGTTCTACACCATGGCATCGACTGCAAAGCTGGTCTCTCCGTCGCTGGGGCCACCATCACTCAGCATAGCGTCGGTATTGAGGTCCAGCCCGGAGCCCAGTGAACTCACCCTGAAGTCCTGTGTGCGTGTTTCCAAGTCTCACCACTCACAAAAAGCATAACCACCCAAAGGAAAGGGTTTTAGGGCCCTTTCTGCTTTGTTCACTACCCTGCTGTAGGACTGGTGGTGAACTCCTGCAATCCCAGAACGCTGGGAGGCTGAGGCAGGGGATTCTGAGTTTGAACCCAGCCTGAGCAACTCACAGCTCAGCAAGACCCTGTGTCAGAAAAAAAAAAAAATGGGCTAGGGGTGAAGCTCAAAATGAAGATCTTGGGTTCAAATCCTAGTATCACACCAAAAACAAATACTAAAATCCTAGTAAGACATGGTAGTGAGTGTTTCCCTATAACTTCACCCTCAAGAAGCAGAGGCAGGACCATTACCATGAGTTTGAAGCCAGCCTGAGCTACTTAGTGAGTTCAAGGCAGCCTGAACTATATAGCGAGACCTTGCCCCCCCACACACACACACACACGCATGCTTGCATGCACGCAGAGATCACGAGCTTGGTGCGATCACGCCGCCCTGAATCCCTCCCGCTAAGCCCATGGAAGCTCTCTGCAGGCCAGGTACTGTAGCACACTAACTGAAAGTTGCTTACAAATGCAGGCAAAACTAGAATATAAAGCAACATGCAAAGAAATATAACCACAAGATTCAGCTATCCATCTGCTCAAAATATTGCAAATTAAATGTTGATTAAATCTCATCTGATTTCAGCCCAGTGGGGATTTTCCAAAATCTCCCTCACATCACAGCCCGTGTCCACAGCCACCGGGCCCCCGGGGGCCTCCAGGGACTGGAATGCCCCCTGCTCCTCAGCTCAGCGGCCAGCCCTGCATCTCCCCACCCTGGGACTTCACAGCCTATGCGTGCTTGAGCTTTCTTTCTTCCTCAGTCCATCTTGTTCCAACTGAGTGCTTCAATCTCACCACTTTTTCAAGGGAACCGTTTTTTTTCTACGAACTATTTCCAGAATCCTGTCGGACAGAAAAAGATGCAATTGTTCAGCCCTTTCTCCAATACAATTAGATCTGCCAGAGCAAAGACAGGAAATGGAGTCTGGCTGAGGTAGGACTGAGGGGCTCACAGCCTGGGGGAGGAAGCCCAGGGAGACAGGAGAGCCTGGACGCAGAGGCCCAGTGGAGAAGCTCCATAGCTGTGATTGTCCTTGGGAAAAGTGTGGCTTTCCACCAGGGTCTCAGAAAGGAAAAAAGTAGCAAAGGAGAAACCAAATCCAATTCCATGCCAAGTACAGGCATGTATACACACACACACACACAAACACAGGCACACCTTCAAATTAAAGCTGAAAGAACACTGAACACTGCTGGTAAAGGGAAGAGAGCTGGGCCTGAGGGTGATGCCTGTCTCCCTAGCACTCTAGAAGCTGAGGCAGGAAGATCCCTGTGAGGTCAAGGTCAACCTTGCCTACCTTACAGTGTGTGTATGTTGTTAAAAGTATGTAGGTTTACAAGTTTAGAAAATAGTTAAGACCATTAGAAGTGTTTTTAAAAGGGTGGGAAAGGTTTATAAGAATGTGTGAAGGGTTTATACAGCCTTAAAATATATCTAAAAACTAAAATAAATATAACGTCACTACTTGACTGGTTTTCACTTATCACAGAGGTGTCCGGAACTAATCTTTGAGATAAGTAAGGGACCGCTGTAGTGTCACTGTCTATGTCTACTAAATCCCCATTTACCTATACAAAATTCCTTTTTTTTTTTTTTTAATCCTGCGATATGGCATAGAATCCATGAAAAATAATTTAGTTTAATATTTTTTAAAAAGCCATGAAACAGTGAGTCTGTGAGAAATCCAACCTCAAAATAGTGAGGACAACTGTATAGACGGGCGTTAGCACAGACCTGCCGGTGTGAGAGCTGCCACGCAGGGGACTTACGGTCATGAAGCCACACAATGCGAGAAGTGGGATTCCTCCTAATGTTTATCTTTTGTCTTTCTGTGTTCCAATTTTCCATATCAGAGATGAGATGCACAGTGGAATTAGACACCGTATTGGTAATGTTTATGAGGAAAGTGTGAACACGGAAGGAAGGGTTGAAATGGTGAGATGTTTTTCCTTTGGTAAAGTCCAGTATCTCCAGAGGCCAGCACCCTGCTGGCCATAGCCTGTTTTGGAGACACTTACTTCACCAGCTGTACTTTCATCACTCCTCCAGGGGGAAGGACCCAGAGCAGCTACTGCTTTTCAGTGTGATTGGAGGTCTTAGTCTTTAGTCAAATGGGCCAATCAGACTCACTTGGAATTTAAAATTTGCGCTGAAGAAAGATCAGTAGGACTCCACAGCCGCGGGATTACACGTAATGGGAAATGCAGAACTGTGACCCACAGGCTTGCTATTCAGCAGTGTTGTTGCAGGGGAAAAATGAAGGTGATGTCCACCGGGAAGCAGAGACAAGTCATGGGCTGAGAGTTCCAGCTAAGTTTGGGGAGGTTTTCTGGAGTCTTTACTTAGGATTCTCATGAGGCCAGTGCATTTCCTTTGTATGGGTTCCATGTGAGACCACTTTTTTCTTACTTTCTTTAGCAATTTTTAGTTTTTGCCAATTTAAAGGTGTACTTTTCTTATAGACTGCATTACCAATGCAGTTGCCACTTACATGGATTTGTTTCTAAAATTATCTTTCATACTTTTCCATAAAATAAAACTTACTTTTCCACTTAAAAAAAAAAAAAAAAAAGGTCAACCTGGCCTGAGACCCTGTCCAAAAAATACAAAAAGGAAAGAAATAAGAGAATTAGTGAGTTGATTTTCCTTTTCCTTTATGATTTTATCAGCCTTTCTCTGTAAATTTCAAAGAAGAACCTTACAACACAGAAGCACTGGAGAAACTGTTTCTCTGCAACTTTGCTTGTTTTTCTTTTGTGATTCTCCTGGCCACCAAACATTTCCCCAGGACCCTAAGGACTGTCCCCGTGATCCACAGAAAGCTGATCCCAGTGAAAACATCAGGCACCAAGCCGCTGGCCCAGTGAAATATGCACGTAGTTCAGTGAGCATGCACGCCCAGCTCCTCCATTCCTGCGCTGTCAGCAGCCCCGGCCCACCGCTAGGAGTCACCACCACAGGCCAGCACGGCTCTGGTTGTGTGCAGCAGCTGACCACTGCACCACCTAATAACGTGGCTTTCCGTGGTAGGGCTCGATTCTGGGATCAGAGTCTACATAATCCATGTTGGTGTCTGATAGGTTTTTGACAGTCTCACAGCAGAGAAACAAAGAGGGTTTATCTTTGAGGACAAGAAAAGAATCCTGGGAAGATAAGGGATTCTCAGAGTTGGAACAAAGGAAGGCTGAGACTTTATGGCCTTTTGCCAGGCTTGGAGTTTGAGGGGGATGTTCCGATATACTTGAGAAACTGATTGGGTCTTCCCTGAGGTGGAGGGAAAAGGTGAAAGGAAATTGTACCCCGGGCTGAGTTGGAGAAGAAGCGGGGAGGTGGTCTCAGGGAAGATAAGCTGTTGTTTTAAGTGTTTCAGCCATATCAGAGGCCCACCAAGGTGATTCAGCATTTCCCAAAGTGTCCCCCAGTAATGTCCGTCTGACTGTTCCTAGTAGAACAGTATCAGAGCCTGGTGGGGTGGTTCACGCCTGTCATCCCAGCATTTAGGGAAACTGAGGCAGGAGGCTCTCAAGTTCTAGCCTCACTTGAACAACTTAGTAACTTTAAGAGTCTCTGATGCTTAGACTTTTCTTTAATTCCATAAAGAGATAGAGATATAGCTCAATGCAAAGGTCCTGGATTCAGTCCTCAGAACCACAAGATAAATGAAGAATCTTCCAAGTTAATACTGACCATAATTGGCATGTTCGCATCCCTACGTGGTTGAATGCTCTTAATTATAGATAGTCCACTCATTATTGAACCCGAAAAGGTTTCTTTATTCCCACTTTTCAATTCACTTCTCCTTAACAAATGGGAGTCCCCAGGCAGACCAGGCCAGCCCTTCCCCAGCCTTCATCACTGTCCTTTGATATCAAAGCAAGAAGTCAGGGCTTGGACCCCATGGCTGGCAAGTGGGCGTAGCCTTTCAATCCCTGCAATCCCGGACACACAAGAAGAAAAACCTTACTGCCCTGCACCTGGAGCAATCAAAAAGCACTACTTTCAATCCTTCTAGCGTAAGATCAAGCAGGTTTTTGGTAGGACAGCCTAGCTCTGACGTCAGCCTGAAGAATGGAAGATACAGAAAGCCCTCTTCCGCAGCCATTGTTCTCTCCATTCTGTCTTCAGTGGCCGCATCTCACTCTGTATAGTGAAATGTAAAACCTCGCTACCATTTCAGAACCTCTGGAGAGGCCCCCACAGTACCCCAGAACTGGGTAAGAATAGTACCCCTAGTGCCCACGGGGTCACCTTGAATTCAGTCTCCAGCCTGGTGGCCCTGGGTCTTCCCGTGAACAGTGCGGACGTTCTGATTCCTGCGGATACAATAAGCACTTCAGAGTAGCAAACGGCAGGCGAGGTGTCTGTGCCGTGGCCGCGGCTGGTCCCGGCTGCCCTGGCGCGGCCTGCCCAGCCCTGGACCCTAAGGCCTATTGCCCTTGTCACCACACAGACTGCCACTTGTTAGGCCTCGCTGTCTGGTATCATAGGTGGGCTGCTTTTATTTTTTATTTTATAAACAATGGAAACCCATGAAATCCCAGAGATGGCGCCTTTAATGCTGTTCCTCCCACTTTATTTTATAGAGTGACAGAACAAGTTATTTTATCACCTTGAAGCTCAACTTTATTTATTTACTTACTTACTTATTTATTTGATACAGGGTCTCACTACACAGCTCAGACTCATAGTGATCCTCCTGTCTCAGCCTCCCAGTGCTGGGATTTTAAGCATGTGCCACCACATCTGGTTTCAACACAGCATGCAGCACCGGGGATCAAACTTAGGTCCTTGTGCTTGCCAGGCAGATGCTTTACTGCCAGACACTCAACTTCTCCATCTGCACAATAAGAATAATCCACCAGGTCATGGAGAAAAAGGAATAAAAAAAAACACCATGGACATATAAATCCCTGTCCAGACAGAGACAGTGATGCATAGCTCAGAGAGCTGTGGAAGGAAGTCCCAGGGAAAGAGCCCGGCTCTCCCGGAAGGCCAGCGCTCCGGCGGCTTCAGCTCGTATCATGGGTCTTGCTTTCGGATCAAGGAGGTACGACTTGTTACACTATACTTTCTAAATAAACCTTTTATTTTTTTTTAATTCATTTATTTATTACAGTGTCTCGCTACACATTACGGATTCTATTTTTTTTTTTTTTTTTTTTTTTTGCAGGGGGTGGGAGGGTCAGCTCAGCCCGCCCTGGGGGGAGAGGCTGGCATGGCATGTGGTGCTGGGGATCGAACCGTGGTTCCTGAGAGGCGCTTTAGACCGCTGAGCTATCTTGCCAGCCCTAAATAAACCTTTTAAAAAGTCAAAAAATGGAGCCAGGGAGATGGCTCAGTGGAATAAGCACTTCCCTGGCAAGCAAGGGCCTGAGTTCAATCCCCGGTTCCGCAAAAAAAAAGAACATGATTTCAGAGGCCAAAAAAAAAAAAAAAAAAAAAAAGCCACAGGAACACTCTAGTTTCACCTTCCCACCGAGAGAATTCAGTGAAAAGAGACAGCACATTGGTCAGTACAGTTCATGCAGCAAACTCAGGCTCCAGAGAATCCGTAGAAAG
>PVKA01014029.1:0-21059 GCA_004027165.1 Ctenomys sociabilis | reverse complement strand
TTAGACTCGCCTCACCACATGGTTTTCCTCTATAAAAGTCCCTGGAAGAAGCCGGGCGTGGTGGCACAGGCCTGTAATCCCAGCACTCGGGAGGCTGAGACAGGAGGATTGTTGTGAGTTCGAGACCAGCCTGAGCTACAAAGTGAGTTTAAGGCCAGCCTGAACTGCATAGTGAGACCCTGTCTCAAAAAAGCAAAAAAAAAAAAAAAAAAAAGAAGCCCCTGGAAGAGACAGCTTCCCAGGGACAACTCACTCAGGACCCCCTCCTGCCCCTCTCTCAGACAGGAACTTTCTTTCCCTCAATAAATATATTCTGCTCATAACCTTCATTGGTTCCTAAAATTCATTCTTCCATTGTACAGAACATGAACTTATTCCAGGTACCTTTTAGGTTGGGAAATTAGTTTTTCTCCCTGTGTCATTTGGAGGTTTCCCTGTATCATAAGCACCTGCCTAGGCAAGCTCAAGGACCCAGGTTCGATCCCTGTACCACATGCTGGGCCAGCCCTGCCCCTGGGTGTGCTGAACAGGCCACCAAGACCAGGCATGGTGGCATATACCTGTGATCCCAGTGCTGAGGAGGCTGAAAACAGAAGGATCACTATGAGTCCTAGCTGCATAGTAAGACTCTGTACCAAATACATAAAAATTTTTTTAAAAAGTCAATCCCTGGGGTCCATCTCTAGGGAGGTGTGTGGGTACATTTGTTACATCTTTTGTCTTGAGCTCTGCCCCCCCCCCCCTGCAGAAGGGCTTGTCTCTCCCACAGTTGCAATGGATCGCCTCTTCATACTAGCTCCTTTGAGGGTCTAGCCCTGTCTGACTGCCTATAATATTTCTGTCTACCTCAGCTGCTTACAACAGCTTGAGGACAGAGTGTGTGTGTAAGAGGTGCCTTTCAGTTGGATGGCACTTGTCAACAGTGCTCACTGTATCTTTTAGTCACATCTCATAAAGATACTCAGGAAAGAGAACTCCAGAGCTGCTGCAGAAGGTGACAAGGATGAAAAAATGAGTATGCTTGAAGCCAAGGCTGAAAACAGGATTCGGAAGATTCATGGTCTTGTTTCTTTTACGGTTAATGCTTTTCTTTTTAATTTAAACCCCTATCTTATTGTTTAAACCCTCCATATTGGCTCAAGGTTGTCACATGACTTGCTGTAGCCAATAAGATGTCAGCAAACATGTCACAAGTAGAGAATGAGTAACTGTTATGGTTGGCAGTTTTGGGACACTGTTGCCATGATACCTGATGTGTGGAGCCCATTCCTAAAGAGACCAAGAGAAAACAACTGTGCCCTCTTGGCTCACTGTCTTCACCGGTAGCCAGAAATGAGGTCACCTCAAACCCCCCCCTACAGTAGTAGAGAGGCCAAATGGTATTGCGTGGCCCCAGACCTGTCCAGGTCCCCAGCCAACCTGTGAGGCATAATCAAGCAGACAGTTGTTCCTCAAAGCCACTGAGCTGAAAGAATTTGTTAGGCAGCAATGCCTCACTCTGAGTTCAAACTCATCATAGTGAGACACTGCAACAATGCAGAGAAAATAAAGCACTATAAAAATCCACCATTTTTGAGTTCAATCCCAGTTCTGCAAAAAAAATCCACCATTTCTGCATGATTTAGAAGTCACCACAAATTAGTCATAAAGAATTGTCCTGGTGTCTGGTGGACATCCAGCTACTTGGTGACACCACAGTGAGCACACAGCAGGAAAGGGACTACAGTCTCACCATGGGGAACGATGCAGGCCTTGTAGACCCTGTCAGGTCACATGGTACAAGGTTTTGGGATAACGGGAGATTGATCTGGGCTTTGAATCAAAAGGTGGCACAGTCAGATGTGCACTCTAGAAAGGTCCTCTTGGCTACCAAGGAGAGAACAGAGAGGGTAAGAATAGGTGAGAACTGGAGAAACCAAGCTGGAGATGGCAACCACAAAAACAGAGGCCACGTGACTACACTAAGCCAAGACTGAGCAGGTGAATTGACAAAGGAAGCCAGTGATGTGAGAGTTGTTTATGAAAAATGGATTCATATTTATTTTTTAAAACAACAGCAAGTGTGAGACGTGTGATTATTCTTATACTCCACCAGCATATGTTGTGAGAGAAGGTGTCACTGCAGTTTTTTTGACAGGCTTTTATGAATGCTCTGGAAGTCATTCCCCAGACAAAGCATGCAGGCAGCCCAATACGGAACCCCTGGTAGTGGTTCACTCTGATCCAGCCAACCCCAACTACAGTGAAGACACGCATGCAGCAAAAGCTGCTGGGCAGGAAGACAGAGCAGGCACTACCATGCCCTGCACCCTGTCTAGGAAAAGCCCAGGATGTGGGATACCCAGTCTCACTCTAATTGTCAGAGCCAGAATATACACATCTCTGAGTCACTTCCCTTGTTGCTGAGACACCGTGCTCAACATCTAGAAGACATTTATTTCATGAAAGCTTGCAGTTTTCAGAGGGCTCAGTCCATGATGAGAGGATGACGGATGGATGGATGGACACATTGCCTGAGTCTAGAGAGCACCAAGGGCCACTCTGCCTTTGAGGCACCTGAGCTGTGCAAGGGAAACTCAGAGAATAGGACACAGCCAGCTTGGTGGAGGAGGCGCCACACCAGATCTGAGTGTCATTCTCAGGATGAGGGTAAAGATGGGCTGAAAGGAGAAAACTAGAATTACAGGAAGTGCCTTTAGAGTCAGCTTTCTCCCTACTCAGCCTAGAGCCTTAATATTTCTCATATTCTCAGTTCCTTCTGGGCTCCTACATCCAATTATTTCATCTGTGAAACTGGTGCTGCTCATGATGGCTGCAGAGGGACCGCTCGCCCAGGGCCACCCTGGGCCCAGCCCACCCAGCTGCTCTGATGGCTGCAGTGGGACCGCTCACCCAGAGCCACCCTGGGCCCGCCCCACCCAGCTGCTCTGATATCTGTAGAGGGACCGCTCACCCAGAGCCACCCCGGGTCAGCCCCGCCCAGCTTCACAGAGTTGAGTTCTTCCCAGGTGCCTCACTCCCTGTGGCTTCTGAGGAGTCTACAGGTGCTTTGCAGGTGTCCTCACTGTCACTGTGATGGATCAGTGAAAGCCCTGATATGGAAAGCCATGGAAAGCCATGGGCGTGCTTTATGCATGCTTTCATTGTTCTTCCTAGGAGTGGTTTGCCAGCCTTTGTGCCTACCAGGTAGGTGCCCAGAAGCCACCCCAGCAGGACCAAGAGACAAGAACCCTAAACACAGGTAGGTGGCAGGTGGGCAGCCAGTGGAGACTAGGGGCACTGGGCAGCACTAGGCAGAAATGTGGGGACAAGGACAGGATGCTCCAAAGGCACTGGCTGCAGAGGGGAGAAGAAGCTGCTACTGGAGTCCCTTGCCTCATGCACCGGCTCCCAAGAGCTTTCTGAATGCCAGGTGCAGCCTGAGCACCTGGATATAACTGGGTTTCAGGCTGACTTCTGGGAACCCTCATTTCCAGTTAGTCCTGGGGTCGCATGCTTGGAGCCCCTGCCGAGTGTTGGGAAAGTGGCTGCAGGGCAAACCCTGCCACAGTACTTCAGGGAAGCCCAGGTTCACTGCCACGCTTCTGTGTGTTGTTGGGCTGGGATGCAACGGGGACATGAGAGAGCAGGGACAATCCCAGCTGCCCTGAGCCACATGAGTAGCTTCCGCACCCTAGGATTTCAGCTTCTCATAGTCACTCACTGAACAGCTGGAGCCTTCCTCCATCTTCATGCTTTGTGATAACTCCCTGAAGTCAAGTTGTTCCGCTTTGTCTCATTTGGGTTTTGAGCAGTGCTGGAGATTGAACCCATGCCAGACAAATTCTACCACTGGGCGACAACTGCCAGCAAAGTTAGCTTTACTGTCTCACTCCATGGAGAAGGTAAGTGCCTCCTTTTAGAATGGCAGAGCTATCCTGGAATCCAAATACTTGGGAAGCTGAGACAGGAGGAGCACTGTGAGTCTGAGGCAGCCTGAACTACATAGTGAGTTCAATGCCACACTGAAGCATATTTTGAGACTCTGTCTCAAAAAACAAAAGTAAATTAAACAGAAATAGCACACCCTGCAGTCTTGCGTGCCCACAAGCACAGTGTCTTGGTCCACGATGCCCCTCTCTTCCAGGACTCGGCCAGCTCCGATGACCTGGGTCATGCAAGACACCACAAGGCCCTTTACCACAGTATCTCAGTGGCTGCAGGTGGTGAGGTCTGACACAGTCACGGAGTTGGAGGAAACAGGCAGAAGGAAAGGTCTTTTGAGCCTTACTTGGGGGCAGTGGTACGACACAAAGTTATTTTTAATTTGTTCCATATGAATCGTGAAAACTCTGAGACATTCAAGGGGCTTATTATAAACCTAGATGAGATAAATACTGTGTGCGTGTGCAGTGAAAAAAAATGGAAAATATGTATTTAATCCAAAACCTTCATTTTAAAAAGGTTAACATAAGGAAATGATTTCCCAAAGAGCCTCATAGTCTGAGAGGACAGACCAACTCAGACACAGATTTTATTGACCACTTGGGTTACGTCCCTTCATTAGGACAAGGGTTAAGAGGCGTTCTCCAAGCAGCAGGGCTATTGTAGTGCTACTGAGCTTGCTTCCGCTTCCAAGCTGTGCACCCTTGGGCGAGTGGCTGGTCTTCTCTGAACTTCCGATTCCTTTACCCTCATAGCCGTCTCCCACAGCAGGGGAAAGACCAAATAGAGCAGCGGAGCTTGTCCTGTTGCTTTCAGCACTCTGGAAACGCTTACAGTCAACCAATGATGTCCTTGATGTCACTGGTCGTATCATAGGCTCTTAAGATGCCAGGCACTAAGACATGCAGGAAGAACAGAGCCAACAGGCGGACGACAGACCGGGATGGGGCGCTCCTGCTATCGCAACAACCCCTGCCCCCGCTTCCCAGGACTCGTAATTCACAGTCTCTTCTCTCAGATAAGGAACTGCAACTCCAGCAGTTGTGCTGAGAACATAAAATCCTTTTCCAGCTGGGCGTGGTGGTGCATGCCTGTAATCCCAGCACTTGGGAAGCTGAGGCAGAAGGACTGTTGTGAGTTCGAGACCAGCCTGAGCTACAAAGTGAGCTTAAGGCCAGTCTAAACTGCATAGTGAGACCCTGTCTCAAAAAGACCAAAAAAAAAAAAAAAAAAAAAAAAATCCTTTCCCAGGTGAAGGCAGGATTTGAAACTAAGCCCTGAGCCTAAGCTCTCCTGGCTCGCAGGGAAGGTACAAGATGACTGGGTGAGGAAGAAATGGGCAGCACATTCCCTAGGTGGGGCTTGGCTGGGAAAACACCATTGCACTGGTGAGGGTGGGGCTTGGCTGGGACCTGACCCTGGGCTGGAGAGGGAAATGCCCTGTAGTCTAGGGAAAGAGAGGACTATTTTGTTCCACAGAAAGGTATTGAAAGATGGAGAAAGAAGTGTCCAGATCAGCATCCTAAAAGTGGCTCGAGGCTCCCAAGGCAGAAAGGGAGTGTCCAGGAGTCTGGTCCTAGTGACACTCCAGAAAGATCTGGGTTGCAGTCAACTGCCCAGGAATGGAGATGCGGCACCTGGCAGGTGACCAGTGGGGGACACATCAGATCCTCCCCAGTCCTGGGCACAGGTGAGACCCAGAACACTGGCCTCCGGGTGCTTGGAGTAGGTCGAGAGCCAGGAAGGGTATTACGCGTGAGCATACCCAGCTTGACGAAGACAGACAGCCCAGGGTGTGCACCTGTAACAAGATGGAGAGGCTGAGGCAGGAGGACCGCAAGTTGGAGCCCAGCCTGGGAAACTTAGCAACCAAGTAGACCCTGTCTCTAAAAACCAAAAGGACTGGGATGTGGGTCACTGGGAAGGCCCTGAGTTCAACTCCCTGTATTGCAAAACAAAGAGGACAAGAACTCAAGCTCAAGCCGAACAAAACAAAACAGCAAGCAGAGACACTCTGCTATCATGCTGGAGATAAACGGGCTCCATCTCCTGGCAAGATCAAAGCAGGGTCGTTTCAAATAATATTTTTACTTTAGCACAAACTTGGAAGAAATGGAAGATAATTCAAAACTCTGAATGAAATACAAAAATGAAACATGTGGCTTCAAAGAAATTTCACACTGAAGCTGGTTCCCCAAAGCCCATCAGGATCTGCAGTGGGAGTTTTTCAAAAGGAAACCAGGGTGACAGGTCACAGCCCCAAGGGAGGTAGGAGCTAGCTCAGTCAGAGCCTGCAGTTAGGTCCCCCAGGGATCACGAAGGACCTAGGGAGCCGACAGGCAGGTCCAGGCTGGCACCAAGAGCAGCTATCCACAGTGCCAACCCCCGCTGTGTCCTCACCAGTCCTCTCCTCCCGAGCCACGCCCTCCCCTTCTGTAGCTCCACCCCCAAGCCCTGCTCAATCCCACCCCTCACCTTCCTCTCCTTGGGCTCTGCCGGTGGTCACCTTGCTGGTGTTTGTCGCCACAGCTCAGACATAGGACGCAAGCAAGTGTCCAGTTGTGGCTGTCAGCTGCCGCTCAAGGTCTCTGACACCCATGGCGCCCTGGAGGGGCTGCCGAGGATACCCATGAGGATGAACCGCGTCCCCGAAGTGGCTTATTGGCTCCTAACCCTTACATCTGGCCCTGCGTCAAAAGCGGGGAGCTGAGTCTTCGTGGTGAGACCCTGTCTACTAGCGTGCTGGTCTAGCTCAGTGGCCACCTTTGCTGCACCAGCCCGCCTCCCTCACAGTGCGCATTCCCCAATGCTGACCCTCCAGCCCCGCCCTGAAGTCACAGTCTCCTACCCGATAGTCTTTCCTGTGGTCAGCGCATGCGCATCATGACAGCGCCTGGACAGCACACGTCCTCGGGCGTCCTCCATCGTTACCTGGGACTTCCCCACCACCTCACTCTAGTGGAACAAAAGGCATTGAACTTGGCACCCCAGGGCATGCCTGTAAAGTACTCCCAGTTCTCACTGGTCTTTTCTCCTGACATCTCTGGCTCTGCCCCCCAACCAGACCTTCCCTGTGTCCCCGAAAACCACTGAGCTACTGGAAAGGCCACCACAGTGCAAACTGTGCCCCCAACACGAGAAGGACGATGATACCATGGAGTCATCTCACAGCATACTCGTGAGGAAAATAAAACTTAGGTCATCTTTCTTAAATATGCTGATCTGAATGCAAACTTTAGATGTCACCAATCATACTGTTTATTCAGACAGATGCCAAGAGGAGAAGCTTAACCCTTCCTGATTCAGGATAAATTTCCTTGGACTAAAAGAAAATGTTTTCTCTTTAGGGATTTATATTGACTTTATAAGGGATAAATTAATACTTTGATAAGAGAGGCATCCAGGCGGGCATATTATATCCTTTTATTCCAGTGCTGAGGATGGAGCCCAGGGCTACATCTGCAGCCCACGGCACATATTTTTAATTTTAAGACAAGATCTCACTAAATTGCTGGGTTGTATAGACTGGACTCAAGCTGGTGATCGTCCTGCCTCAGCTTCCCAGAGTGCTAGGCACACACCAGCACACCTGGCCAATGGCATAATAATATTAAAAAGGAATATTCACCATTCTCACGAGTCCAGGATGTTCTGAGGTCCTCCAGATGGCTTGTGAAACTCCAGACTTTAAAAAGGTGCACTTTTCTCCAGTCCACCTATCTAAAGTAATGTTTTTAAAAACTAACCAGGTGGGGCCAGCAAGATATCTCAGCAGCCTAAAACACCTGCTCAGGCAAGCGTAGGCAAGCACAGGCACCACGGTTGGATCCCCGGCACCACGTGCCAGGCCAGCCCCACCCCTGAGCAGGCTGAGCCAGCCAGAGTCCAGGTGTAGCAGCACAGGCCTGTAATCCCAGGGCTGGGGAGTCTGAAAGCCTAAGGACCACCATGAATCCAAGCTGCAGAGTGAGAGCCTGCGACAACCAAATACATGAAAATTAACCAGGCACATGATTTGGACATGCACCTTTAAGTAGGCTGAATATAAATAGTTCGCAATAAAGAAGAGACAGCAGGAAGACAGAGTGGTTCTAACCCTACACTGTAACAGAAAAACAACGCACAATGTCATTGGCCAAAGCTAAGTCCAAATCAGTGAATGCTCCTTGTCCAGCTGACTGGGGAAGCTGAACTATTTCCTGGAGTCCTGCTGAGACTGATGAGGCCATAGTGCTGAAAGAGGTCTTGGGGTGCTCCCAGGTGACTTGTGACACAAAACAGTTAAAAAGCATTCCCTTCTACTGCCATGGTTGCAGCAAGGACTTCCTTTTACAGCTCCATAGAGAAAATGTCCCAGGTCCGCAGTGTCCCTGTGCATGAGCCCAGGAGGTCTCCCCCTGGAAGGCACTCACAGGCCACTGCACAGGGCAGCAGGTCCCACGCGGTGGAGGTAGGAGCCAGACAGACTCATCAAAACAGATAGAGCCGCAAAGGATCCACAGCAATAAATGTGCTCGAAGCACACGTCACAGCAGGAGGCAGGGTTCTGAGGAGACAACTCCTGCCTGGCTGTGGTGGCTGCTGTGGGGTTCCCAGGTGGTGGCAGAGCTGGCCACCTGCCAGAGCCACATAATTAACAATGGCTCCTCAGCTCACGCAGCTATGGAGCCTGAGAACTCCCAGGACCTGTTCTCAGCACAAGCTGAAAGCTGTGAGAACCAGGAAGGCTGACAGTGTCTTTCCCGGACCAAGGACAGGAGGAAACCAGTGTCACAGCTCAAGGGATAGCCAGGTGACATTCCCACCTATTCAGCCTTTTCTGTCCCCTTCAAACTTACTGTGGAAGGGACAGTGATCTCCAGCCCAGGGATACCCGGCTGCCCTCAGTCTCTGACTTCAGGTCTTCCTCTCACCCCAGAGAATACTCAGCCAAATGTCATCAAGGTGAAACACAATGGGAAATGCCCGAGGAACACTGACGGCTGTTCTGGGTTCAGAATGCACTCCTGAGTGAAATCACTCCCACAACACAGCCAGAATCAGAAGTCTTATAAGGATTCACGGACTTTATCTGCAGTAACAGCTGCCTTCTGGGCAGCCTTTGGCACCTGGTACTTTACTTTCACACACTTTTCTCTATAAAAATCACTGTTGCTGTTTTAGAAGACAGGTGCAGTTACAGCTACAGTTTATGGCATTAATTGCAGCACCCAGGACAGTGGCGTGCTGTGCCTGGGGTTGACTGCACCTCTGCCTCATTTATCACAGGGGAGAGGAGAAGCCAGCGTCATCCCAGCCAGAGCCATCGCACACGTGGCCCTGCCAGCATCGTGTTCCTCCTCTCTGCACTCCTTGTCCTGGGAAAGAAATCAAGAGAGAGAGGCTTCTCCCTTCTCACACTGCTCGAGACCTGGTTTTGCTGGTTTTGACATTGTGACACCCACCTCTTTCAAGCCAACAGGAGCAGAGCTACTCAGGCAAACACTGGGTCCTTGAAAGCCTCCATCCTGGAAATAGAAAGAACGTGCAGCCCGCTTTCCTCACAGAGGAAACTGAGGCTCAGGGAAGGAGAATCACAGCCGTATGATGGAAACGCTCAATGCTAACAGGGCCAAGACTTTAAACCTACATTTTCCAGCAGACACGTCATTAGGGTTTAAGTCAAGAATGGTCCCCACAAGGTCCCATGTGTGTGGAATGTGACTGGATCTCAGGGTGCTGTACTCGCTGATGGGTCCATCTATGGATGAGTTCATGGCTGAACGTGTTGTGGGGGTGGCCTGGAAGGCTGCATTCCTGCCCCTAGCTCCTGCCTTCTCTCTGCTTCCTGGCCACAACAGGATGAGCAGTTTTTCTCCACCAGGCCCCTCTGCCACGATGCTCCTACTTTAGAGCAGCCAACCACGGACTGAGCGCTGGGAAGCCGTGAGCCAAATTAGACTTCTTCTCTTTTAGGCTGTGGGTGGCTGATATCTTGTCCCATCCACAGGAAAGGGACTGGGACACAAAGACACAATTGATGGCATTTGGGTCCAATCCCAGAAGGACAACTGCAGGCAGACAGTGGAGCAAGGGAAGACAAAACAGAGTAAAGATGTCTCAAGAGGCCTGCAACAAGAGCAGATTTCTAAAGGACCTCCTGTTTATTCCAGATTACTAGGTACTGCAGGAAGAGCCTATGCATCGAGAGCAAGATGGAGTGAGCAGGGACAGAGGTAATTTGGAACAACATCTGAAGGTATATGTGTCAGTGCAGATAGAGGACACACTATTTTGTCTCTTTCAAGTATATGCAAAGTAAGCTATAAATTAGTAGTAATTAGTACCCATGAGGTGAATTAATTAAGAAGTTGCAACTCACAAGAGGCTTGCATTACTTGGTAATGTATTACAAAGCTTATGAATATGAGAAGTAACTCACCGCCCCAGATGTTGAAGGAATGCTTAATTTCTTGAGCTCTTTGTTGAAGCCTCCTCTGATTTCACGTAACATCCAAACAGAGTCAGCACACATGGAAATTACAAAGCACTACCAGTTATTCATGAGTTACTACTGGGTGCTTTGCCGTGCTAAGGACTGGATACACTTCATATCATTTAACCTTCTCAAGAACTAGTCAAGACAGACATAGTTATCATTATTTTATATGTGCTTTTAATATATTTAAGCTCAATGACGTAAGTAACCAAGGTTACAGATACTAATCAAAGAACTAAGTAGACACACTCATGCCCATGTAACTTTGCCACGCTGATAGTCCTTGCTGATTTCCCAACACTGGAAAAACTGACAATTGGTTCCATTTGCAAACCACTTGGCACATCCTGTTTTTCCTTTGATGTTTACCATGGGTCTGAATCTCAATATGCAGTCACATAAGTCTTTTTGTTCCCAGGCTGTGTGCTCATTGCTTCATGTTATGGTTTATATCCTAATCTTCCAACAACCTTTAGTGTTATATAACAAAGGGTTCATTGATTCTCAGTTTTAGAAAAAGGAAGCTGAGCTAGGCGCGGTGGGTGCGCTCCTGTAATCCATGCACTAGGGAGGCTAAGGCAGGGAGATTGCCACAAGTTTAAGATGACCCTGGACTATGCCATGAGTTCAAGGCAAGCTTGGACTTGTTTGTCTCAATAAACAAACAAAAAAGTATAAAAGATGGTGCCAAAAGTGTACCACCATTGTAGCTGTGTTGAACAGAATACAGAGATAGGGTTCATGAGTAAGAGCATTTATTCTAGTGCAGAAGCAGAAAGCTCCGCTACTGGGAGAGCACCCAAGTGGGATGCCATGAGGACTCTTTACATAGGGGTTTTTATGCACAACAACAGCTACCTCCCAGACCACTCTGGATCAATGTGAGGTCGGCCTGTTGCAGTGGTGGTGAACCGAGGGCACGTATGCCACTGGGGCTGTTTGCTGTCATCAACAGCTCTGAAAGGTTTCCCTGCAGTGTCACAAGCAGGACAGTCTGACTTTAAGCAGGCCTATAAAAACTCTGGTATGTGGAAAGCACACCTAGACAAGCACCATTAATTACCGTAACTTTTAAGCAGAACAGAAGTGCTCCTCGGAGCATAGGTAGAGGTTGGTGGGACTGGACATCTGCCAACTCGCTTCCATCAAATGCCTGGACAGGGGCTGGGTGCAAGGACCCTTTGTCCAACTGGCCACCAGTGCCTGGGCCCTGGCCACTGGGGCTCCATCCCAGGGCCTGGCTTTTGTTAGCCCTCCATCCCAGGTGTCATCTTCTTGTGTCCTTTGAGCCTCATCCAAGTCCCTCTGGGCTGGGCTTTTCCTGGCTGCCTGGAACAGCACTGTGGGCCTCTGGAAAGAATGAACACCTAAGCCCTAAACAGAAAAGAGCCTAAGCCAACTACGCATGCGCAGGGGCTCCAAGTTCATCTTCTCCTCCAGGCCATCTGCCTCTTTTGGTTCACAAAGAGCTGGAGTAGATGAGAGAGGCCCTGGGTGGCACCGTGGAGTACTGCTCTGTGGTTGAAAAGGATGAACTTGAGTCGCTTGCGGGAAAACAGGGGCCTGGAAACCATAATGCCACAGGAGGTCAGTCAGGTACACGAGCCTCCACGCCACATGATTCCCGCCATGTGAGGAACCCAAAGAGTGAATGAGTGAAAGAGCAAAATGAAAGACTGGTGATAGGCAGCAGGGAGACAGATATTTTACAACAAAGGAAGGGACCCAAGAGATGGAGGAAGAAGGAGAGGTGAGAGGAAATGAAAGAAACTGAGGGGCCGGGGAGATGCTCAGTGGAATAAGCACTTCCCTGGCAAGCACAAGGGCCTGAGTTCAATCCCTGGTTCTGCAAAAGAGAGAGAGAGAGAGAAACTGAGCACCCGTGATGTACCAGCGAGGGGCTTGAACATTCTGTACCACAAACACGGGTTCATAAAATAAAACACTTTTTGAAAAGATGGGAGAGGCGCCTCCTTGTTAAATGAGGCTCTTCTGCAGACTCGCCTGCAGGCCACAGCGCCTCACTCCTAGTCCCAGGGCTGTGGGGAACTTTGCCCAAATCAGCACTGCCCACTCTGCAGCTGCAGAGCTCCGTGTGGCTCTGTAAATTAATTCCCGGGAGATGTGCTCTTTCACTACCCTCGCTCACTGCAGCAAGCCGAAGAGGTCATGAGCAGCTGTGCTTTCTGCTTTCATGCAGCCTGTTCATGTAAGACACTGCCCCAAGAGCACAGCAAAACCTGCCCGGGAATCTCCAAAATGCTCACTGAGAATTAGTGGGGAAAGTAAGAAGCACCACCGGCCCTGGATAAGAGACCAGCACATCTGTCGTCTGGGTGACAAAGGAGGCTAGGACGAATGAGCGTTCAGGTGACACTGACTAAGCCCACCTTTGCCTTTCCAACCCCCAGCCCAGCATTAGCCAGGCCAGGGCCTCCTGTGCCTCTCAGTGTGAGCATCACTAAAGGGGTGACCATAGAGGAGTGAGCTCCCACTGCACCCCTAAGCTGTGTCTAGGACATGTCATTTACCTTCTTTCAAACTCAGTTTGTAGCCAGGTGTGGCAGCACACACTTATCATCCCAACACTCAGGGAGGCTGAGGCAGGAGGATCGCAGGTTCAAACCCAACCTGGGAAAACTAAGAGCATGGTGAGACCCTGTCTCAAAATAAAATTTTTTAAAGCTGGGGATGGAGCTTTGCAAAGACCCTGGGCTTGGTCCCTAGTACTACGGGAAGAAGAGGAGGAAGAGGAAAAGGAGGAGAAAAGTTAATAAAAAGTAACTTCAGGAAGGAAGGCAGGAGGGAGACAGGAAGGGAGGGAGGGAGGGAGGGAAGCAGAGAAGTTGGCAGAGCTGAGCTGGAAGGAAATGTGGTAGCACCCACAGTGCAGAGCTGCTACTGCTGAACCTCAAGTCGCTGCACTGCAAGGCTGAGTCAAAGCCACGCTCGATAAATCCCATGTTACAGTGGATTACGTGGCATGCTGCATCACTTCTGATACAGCCACGTGCCACTAAAAGAACATTAAAAAGTAAAATAACAGAAAGCCCCTTGCTCCTTTGGTGAGGTCACAGGAAAGCCTGCCCATCTCCTGTCCCAGTGTCCCCCGAGTACTCCTGTGAGACTACGGAAGGTGCTTTAGTTGGTTTTGAGGCAGGGTCTTGTCCTGGAGGCCGGTGGCCCTGAGCGCCCCCCCCTCGCGGTCGCTGGGATAGGAGTGTGCCACCACGTCACTAGAAGAAGCTCAGTGGTTCGCAGACATCATATTTTCAGTTAGAAAGAATTTGGAAGTCACTTGAGTTGTTCGGTTTTGCTTTGTTTTTTTGTGTATTTAGTAGGGATCAGACTCAGAGTGATCCTCCTGTTTTCAAACTCCCAAGCACAGGGATTACAGGCAGGTGCCACCACGCCCAGTAATTGTCTCAGCGCACCCCAGGGGCCGGGCCGGCACAGCAGCTGGTCCTTGTAAGCAGGCGCTTTAGTCCCCTGAGCCATCTAGCCAGCCCGTTTTGTTCTGCTTTGTTTCATTTTGTTTTGTTTTTGAACAAAACTTCAATACCCTTTACTGTGCCAACAGGATGGATGTGACCCAGGGTGCCATTTTCTGCCCCAAACAACTCCCTAAGACCACTTTATTTCTTATCTCCAAAAAAGGGGGGAATCACATTTGCTCACAAAATTTGGATTCACAATGTCCCTGAAATAGGGTAGCAAATTTTTAAAACACAATAGGAGAGCTCATTTGTAACTTTATTGACCTTTCACTGTTCTCCCTCTGGTTAAACGACTAATAACCACTGTCCTCCTCCTATTTACTCAAAGAATTGCACTGTGCTCACAGTCAAGGTTAATTAAAATCTCAATTTGCTGAGCTTTCATTTCCTGGATTTCTAAACATAAGCTTAGAGAAGTTCAGACATTGCATAATTGCCCATAATATATTTCCTATACGAACAGCCTCCCGGTGGGCTTTGCACGGTGAATAATGGGGATGTTGTTTGAGGGAATAATACCCCGCCAGCTCCATTGTTCCCCAGCCATTTGTGCAGAGTTGGGAAACCCATGAGGCCATGTGGAAATGTGTGCATTGAAATCTTTCATACCTTGGTTACACAATGTGCTTTAAATTATTGCACAATGTGCTCAAGAATGGAACTAATAAAGCTGATATTTCATGGTGTCGGTGCAGATGCGAAGTTTGATGTCATATTTCAACTCGCAGCTCCTTTCATACAAGGAGCAGATTAACCTCTTGGGGCCACCCAAGGCTTCACAGCTCAGGTGAGACAGGAACCGCGGCCTCGCTACTATTTTCATCCCAGATAGATGTAACCATTGACACACCTCCAGAACAGCCGGAGCAGGGCTGTCAATCAACAGATTCCAAGCCTGCTCTAGGGAGCCCATGCATTCATTCACTCAAATCCAAGCCAACGTGTTGTAACCATTGAGGTTTATTTTATTTCATTGGTGTGTTTGGGTTTGGCTTGAGACAGGCCCTTGCTGCACAGTTCAGGCTGGCCTTAAACTCACTGTGTAGCCCAGAGCAGCCTCAAACTCCTGGCAATCCTCCAGCTTCATCCTCCTGAGTGCTGGGATGACAGGTGTGCACCACCACACCCAGCTCTTCAGTGGGAATCCTTTAAAATCAGTGACTTTCATTTTTTTGTCCCCTCACAGCTAGTAGGATGTGGAGGCCTAGTCACAGCTTTGTGACTGTCCTCTCCATGTGGGGGACCTGCAGGCTGGCCCAGCCCTAGCAAAACCATTCTCATGTTCTCAGTTCCAGCATGTCACCCGATCCCCAAGACACCCCTGGCACCATCTCACCTCACCCAGCGTGAGCCCAGAAGCGTCACCTTTGAGCCCTGTGTGCCTCCCTTGCTCTTGTCCACATTCACTCAGCAAGACCCACCTTCACCCATTCGTTGGTTCAGAAACCACCGAGGTCATGAGTGGAAGGTGCCCTGCGACCCCCATGGGCCTCTCCACTGGCTGCTCCTCCTCCACCCCCAGGCTGCCCAGGTGCAGGCCATTCACCTTTTCGTGGTTTTCTGCCTCATTCCCACCCTGTCTGTCATTGTGGCTGACGGTCAGGGCTTGTCCACGGCCACCAGCTCTTCTAGGCCCACCTGACTACGACTCCTGGCTCCTGCATTACAGAGTTTCTGCAGGCCCTGTGATACCTCAAGAGCACCATGCGCCCCATGGTGGCACTGCAAGGACACATATGGGCACTGGGGCATCACACAAATGCCACTTGAGCACTGCCTGTGTGCCCACTGTCCTGAGTGCCCAAAGGGCTGCTTGCCCACTACTCACTGCCCATGCCGGTCACACACAGGACATCATCATTACCCAGTAGAAGATCCAGGACTGGGGTGGTGTGGCTGTCCTAGGGCCTCAGAACTCAGAGGCAGCAAAATCGGGAGTCAGCCCCAGGCCATCTACTCCAGAGTGTGTTCTGTTTACTTATGGTCTGTATTTTATTTGCATTTCTTCTGCACTAGCACATCAGGAGTACACTCAACATGGGGAGCTGGGACACACACATCAGGCCTTCATCTTCTCACCTCTGTCTCCTCTCCCCTCCTCCGCTGGCCCCAACCCTGGGCCCGCCCACCTCCATGAAACCCATCTCCTTGTTTCCTGTCATCTATCTCCCACTTTGCCCTGTGAATTATTTGTGTTTTGGGTCTCTTATAACAGAAGCCAGGTGCAGTTTAACCTTCTGTGTCTGATCTATTTCACTGAACACCAGGTCTCAAGGTGACCCAGTGCCTACAAGGGACCCATGTTTATTCTTCTCTGTGGCCAATGCTCTAATTCTATGTCTGAGGGTCCCTGACCACCACAAGGGCCCCTTATGCACTGCCATAGCAACTATTATTTACTAAATGTCTCCTGGGTGGCAGCCATGGTCCTGGATACACATATTAAAGAGGCAAAAGGATTCTTCCCATATTCAAATTTAGAGCACATTAGAAGAGTCAGATATTAAACCAGAAAAGAACTGCAAAGGCAAACAGTGAGAGAAAAAGCCAGTGTAAGCATCCATTACCACCCAGCAGCTCGAGGGTCACACGGCAGCCTGACAGCCACCAAGACCCAACTCACATCAGGAGACGAAGAAAACGGTGGGTAAGACCTGAGGCAGTGTCAGGACGAGCACCGGACAGGGCCTCCCGACCAAGGAGGCGAGGGTCTGAGCAGCACTCACAGAAGCACAGCTGTGGGCCTCTGCTCTCAGCCACAGTCCTTAAATGGGACCTGGAGGCAGTGCATGGAGAATCAGCCGGTGAGATCCGGTTCCGAGAGCCTCAGCCTTTCCAGCATGGGCTACTACGTGCTTTTCTCCTTATTATAATTATTATTTTTTTTATTTTTTATTTTATTGAAGTACAAATATCAATGAGACAGTTTTAAGACACCCTAACAGGATGGATTTGATAAATCAATACATTGCAAACTGTTTTCATAATGTTTTGGTATCGTACAAGGTGCATACATGATATTATACTTACAGACATTATCATAGCAGATGTCTCTTATCAGTAAATTAAGAGTGTAGCTGTTTATGTATCTTATTTTTTATACCTGAATTACATCAAAGATTCAATAATTAATACTTTCTACCTTGTTACTTTCCTACTAAGTGGTTTTCTAACAGATAGATTAAAGATGATACTGTAAGGGAGAAAGCCTGTTACAAAAGAAAAGAAAAACCGAATTGCTGAAGCAAAGCTTTATATCTTACTATGTCTAAAAATTTTACATAAACAACAGCAAAAAAAATGGCAAGCTGCAAGGGAAAAATATTTGCACTTTAGAGGATAATGCACCCCTAATGCTAAGACAGATAACCTCACACCAATACATCTTGAACTCTTGTCTTTAACCAAAAAAGGCAGTCACAGAAGAGGTATAAATCAAGAAGCATTTCTATATTGCTTCTCCTGGTATGGTGTGGTGGTGCATGCCCAAGTTTCAGGCAGCTCCAGCTACAGAGTACTAAACTGCATTAAGATCTTGTTTCAAATAAACAAAGAAAAATGAGATGAAATTTTTATCCCCCCCAGTAAGAAAAATATTGGATTTCTGATGTCTAGTAGTTTAAATAATAAATCCATATTTCTATAAGCTGCTGTTGTGGTGCTAATTTGTCACAATAAGAACAGGAACCTGAGAAACACCCTGACAACATATGGATTTCAAGTGCAGTTGGGTATTTTGTATTTTTATTTCCTTAATCTGAGAGTAAAATTAATAAACATGCTGGACAGTGAAAAAGAACAGTATGACATTCTGGATGTAGAATTATCAGTTAAGGCTTCATGAAAAAAATTATGTGAAATATTTTATTTTAAACATATAAAGTTTGATAAATTGTGGGAAAAAAATTATCCTTATTTGTAAGTAGGGATGTTACAATAAAGTGCCATTTTTTTTCTTACCTAATTGATCTTTTTTTAAAAGACGCCATGCAGTCCCTTTGAGAGTCCACTATGCAGGCTGCTCTCCCAGTAAATTCCAGGAAAGCAATTTAGTACGATATGTCCAGCGCGAGGCCAGTGTCCTGTTCCTTTGATCTCATAACTCACTGCTGAGAATCCACCCTAGGAAATGTGAAGGCAATGGTTGTCAGAATTTCAATACAATGTTATTTTTTTAAATGTTATTCATAATAACTGAAGAGAAAGAAAGAAAAGGGAAAAAACTAACTTGGAAGGCAAAAATAAATGAAGGACAGGATCGGGTTAAATCAAGATACAATGAGGAGATACAGGCCAGTGTCTGAAGACAGCGCATTGTCAAGGGTGGCTTCATGAAGTGAGGAAAGCTCAGCTTTTCAAAAGTCATTCCCAGGGATATAGCTCTGTGGTTTAAGCACCTGCCTGGCAAACACAAGGATCTGGGTTTGATCCCTGGTGCCTCACACCTGTAATCCCAGCCATGGGGAGGCTGAGACAGGAGGATCACTATGAGCCCGAGCTGCTTGTGAGATAGATAAGGACAAAATATGCTACCATATTAACAGTATGGTGAGCTGGGGTGTGGAGGCTGAGGCAGGAGGATCACAGCTTCAAGCCTAGCCTGGGCGATTTAGAAGTGTATCAAGACCCTGTCTCGAAAAAAAACAAAGGCTGGAAATGTAACTCAGTGTGAAAGGTTCAATCCCGAGTAGTGAAGAAGAAAGAAAAATAAGAAAGAGGAGCAAGACAGTAAGGAGAAAAAAGAAAATAAATCAGGATGGATCTAACTGCAGTCTTTAGCAGTGAACTGAATTATTGTACTTGTCAAAGGAGTTCACTATTTTGAGCAATGGATAAAAGCCCTGGCCTTGGGCTAGCCTTTGGGAGCAAGAGTTTCGGGTCTATAATGCTGTGCCCCCCAAATCTATATTTTGCACTCAGACTCCCTGTGAGATGGTGTTGGGGATGAGGTTCTCAGTGGACAATGAGGTGTCAAGGGTGGAGCCCCATCCACAGGACAGGAGCCTGGAGAAGCCCAGGAGCCAGCAGCTCTCCCTTTGAGCAAGAGGAGCTGGTGGTTCTGAGCCACGCAGCTGGGCCACTTGGTGGCAGCAGCCCCAGCTGACAGGGCGAATCCTAACTCTGCACTGACGTGAGTACGTGCAGGGGCGGGTACAGTCCTGGGGCTTCAGGCCGTCTCTTCTGGCCTGGCCCTGCCCCCCTTTCCTCTCAGAGCCCCCTTACCTCTCAGAGCCCACAACACTGCGTGCCTGGTCCTCCAGCTGAGGGAGGCACCCCCACTGGCCAGTTCTGTTCCATCAGGCTTTGTAGAAGCACAGACTAAGCCAGGCATCCATGTATGGGTGACCTAAGGGAGGACTCCCAGGGGGACCCTGGAGGAAACAGGGAAATGGGGTGGGGAAGTGTGAACAGCTTAACAAATATGTGAGTTCCAAGTGGGTGAGGTAAGAATGCATCCTCAGCAATCCATCTGAAGGCTACAGTTCTATCTGGCCTTCTGTCGTCCATGGCTGGAAGCCATCCCCAGCGGAAGAACACAAACTTCAAGGCAGCTCCAAGGCATCACTCATTAAAGTTCAAAGATAGACACTGCAAGCTGAGAATGAGGCATCTGGTGAGTGGAACCCAGAAGGGCACCAATACCATCCACTACAGTCCATTCCTTGCCCCAAATATGCTTGCTTCTCACACCAAGTTCATCCCCCTCGAGCACACTTCCTCGGGATTCCTGGTGAGTTGCTCCAGTTCAGCTTCTTCAGGACTCTGATCGGTTATAATTTCTGGAAGTTTTATTGTGTTGATCTGATAGGTGTGAGTGCTGCCTAGAGGATTGATGGGGCATGCTGATAGGTTCCATCTGGGTGGCCATGGAGGGTAACTGTAGGTTTACATCTAGCACTAGCCCCTTCCACACTTTGTTCCCCTGCTCTGCTTCTCAGCACCATGACCTGAGCAGCTTTGCTTCCCCAGCCTTTCTGCCATGATGTTCCTGCCTTAGAGCAACCAACCATGGACTGAGTCCCCTGGAACCATGAGCCAAATCCAACCTCTCCTCCATTAGGTTGTGGATGTCACATTTTGTGTCCCAGCCCCAAGAAAGGTGACTAACATGCTAAGAGGGGCACAGTAGGAGGGAGGGAGTTGCTGCTGCTGTGTGACTTCTAGAGCCATCTTCCTCCTCCACCACCCATTCTAACTCTCCCTGCATACCGGAGGGCGGGTCTGCTGATGCAAGAGGTTTTCCCTGAGGAAGAGGGGCCTGGACCATCCTCAGAGGGCACCCTAGCCCCATGACCTGGCCCTCCTTGGAGCATAGTCATGGAACTCTCCTATATCCTGGTAGAGCTGCGTGTGGGATTAAGCAACAGCTCCCCAAGGAGTGACCTCAGCGCCGAACCCCAGGCTGCCTATCCTCCTCGGGAGACGCACGCAGCAGCAGTCTCTTTGCTCGTGAGGAGCAGGGCCCAGTGCCCGGCCTGGACACCAGCTCCTCCCTCCGCCTAATGCCTGAGAGCACCAGCAGCCCCTATTGACTGGCTGCCTGGAGACACTGTTTCCCTGGGCTCCAGCTGTGTGCCCTGAAGGTAATATCTTCTAAAGGTGCAGGGACCGACATGGACCCCCCAGGGCTGCCCAGGGTGACGGGAAGCACAGCCCGCTCCTCCCCTTCTCTCAGCTCCCGGGCGGTGTGTTCAGTCTGTCCCAAGGACAGCCCCTGTGTCTGAGCCCGCATAGCTAGTGGCTGGGGCTCCTCTGGGGCAGGTTCCACTTTTTTGGCCTCTGTCCATAGCCCCTGTGCTGGCTGGAGTGCCGACCAGACCAGAGCGACAGTGCGGGAGAAAGAAGCCCCGTCCCGCCCCGCAGCTGTGCCTCTGGGTGGTCCCCCCGCGTTGAAGCCATAGGTCAGAAAGCTGATCAGGCACCACTCGGCATGTCTTTAAAAAAGAAAACATAGGTGTTATGGTATACATCTGTCATCTCAGCGCTCAGAGAGGCTGGAACATGAGGGTCACAAAGTCAAGTCACTAGACAACGTAGTAGCTTAATGAGACCTCACCAAAGTTTGAAAATGGAAAGGTGGGGGTGTAGCTCAGTGCAAAGGCCCTGGATCCAATCCTGAGCACCGAGCTACTGTTACCATCCTGTTATCTTTTCTTGAC
>PVKA01014028.1:0-53504 GCA_004027165.1 Ctenomys sociabilis | reverse complement strand
AGATCAAGACTTATATACCAACACATGAACTTTATATTTCCTATGTGGTCAGTGAAGTCCTCTCAGGGTTTATCTTGTAGTCCTGTACATTATTCTGTAGTTCCTTTGTCTGTGTCATCCATGTGGATGAGTCACGGCCAATGCTTGACCAGTTTGCTCTCTGTGAGAGCTTGAGAGAAAGTTTTCTCTCCATGTGACTTTCCCCTGGCACACTTTAGAACTTCAATCTCTTTCCTCTGTGGCTCTATTTTCAGAAATGATTAGTATCATGGCAGAATAAAAAAGACTGACAGAAGAGCCAGCCAAGTAGTTCAGCAGATTAAAGCAACTGCAAGCAGCCGCAGGGGCCAGGGGTTTGATCCTCAGGCCTGCTGTGGCAGCCCTGCCCCAGAACATGCTGAGATGGCAATTGAAATTGGGTGTTGGTACACACCTGCAATCCCAGCTCTTTGGAGGCTATACACAGGCAGATCACTACAGGCCTGATCTATTAGTGAGACCCTGAACACCCTCTAGACACTTCTATAAAATAAAAAAAAAAAAAAAAAAAGAAACTGACTTAGAAAAAGAAAGATAGCACATATCATTTTCGTACATACATCGTTTTGGCCAAAATAAGTCATATAAAGAAGGCTGATGACAGTAGAATGGGTTCACCCCATGTGAGGGGCACTTCAAGTTACATGGCCAGGACTGACATCACAGTGCTGGGATGTATAATCTTTTCACAGAAAGGAACAGTAGCTATTGTTTTTATTTTCAAGAGGGGGGAAAATGATTAAGAGCAAAGACAACATAAAATAATAAAGATGGTACAGAATTTCAAAACAAAAATAGAAAATTAACAGTGACTGTTGTAGGGCTGGGGGGATAGCTCAGGCATCTAAGCACCTGCATGGAAAGCTCAAGGACCTGGATTAGATCCCGGGTATCACGTGCTGTGCTAGCCGCACAACCCGAGGCGGGCTGTGCCAGCGTTCAAAACCAGGTGTAGTGCGCATGCCTGTAATACCAGCTGGGGAAGCTGAGACAGGAAAGTCACTGAATCTGAGCTGAGTAGTGAGACCCTACTCAAAATACATAAAATATCTTTTAAATAGTATTAAATGACTGCTACTATTACGTATTGTTATCATCAAATTTGTTGCTCAGATTACCATAGGTGTGCAAGGTTAAGACATTAACTCTTTCTTTTAATAAACTTTAATTTTTTCTTTCTCCATTTTATTATTTGTTAAATTTATTGTGAAGAGAGTATAAAAATAATAGATAAGGTATTAGAAATGATGCACATTCTTAAAAAAACAGAAAAAAAGCAAAAACAAGGCAAAAGCTATTAAATAGTGGTTATGTTGTACATTTCTGTCTTCAGTGTAGTTGCTCAGATGATAGATATTAGCATAAAAATTGGTCAAAGTAAAAATTTTAAACATTAGCTGCTAACTTCAAAAAACAGATAGAAATTAATAGTACTAGTACAATTATCTCAGCTCTCCTGTATATATATTTACATGATTTTTCCCCTACCTTTTTTTTCTATATTTTCTCCTTTCCCTTCCTCTCACCTGTTTATTCCCTATGTTCAGTTTCTTTCCATTTTGCTATATCTATTGTACCTTTCAGATTTAATTTATACTTTCAGGTTCTTACACTAGGGAGGCAATATGATGCTTACACATGTGGGTCTTATTTATTTCACCTACAAGTAGAAATAAGTTGCATCCATTTACCTATAAAAGCCTCAAGTTTATCTTTCTTTATAGCTGAGTAATACCCCATTGTGAAATATTTTATTTATTTTATATATTTGGTACAGGGTCTTACTACGCAGCTTAGACTCATTGTGATCCTCCTGTTTTCAGCCTCCCCAGCTCTTGGATTATAGGTGTACACCAACATGCCCAATCTTGGTGGCTGGCTCAGCAGGCCCAGCGCCAGGGATTAAGTCCCAGTATTTGCCTAAGTAGGTGCTTAGTCCACTGAGCTATCTCACCAGACCTTCTTTGAAGTATTTCTCATGCAGTTTGGTTTTTATTTATAACCTCTCTGCCTATTCCTATGACTTCAAGATTTTCACCTACTTTCTCTTCCAAGAGATTTATTATTTCTCTTTTCTTGTCTAGATATTCAATCCATTTTGTTTTAGTTCATGGTGACAGACCTGGGTCTAGTTTTAGTTTCTGGCATGTGGAAAACCAGTTTTTCCAGCACCATTTGTTTAAGAGGCTATCTTCCTTTCAGTGAACAAGTTTGGCCCCTTTGGCAAAGATAAGGTGGCTGAGTGCATTGGTAGTAGTTGTGTCTGCAACTTCTGATGTGTTCCACTGATCCTCTAAGGTTTATTTTTTTGTTTTGTTTTGTTGACAGTACTGTGCTGATTTTATCACACTGTAATTTCAAGTCATGAATTGCAATGCCTGTTGCCTTGTCTTTGTTGACCATGATTGTTTTTGCTATTCTAGGTCTTTTCTGATTCCAAATGAATTTTAGGAATGATTTCTCTAGATCTGTGAGACATGCTGATGGCATTTTGAATAGTAGCTATTTTGAATTTAGTCTATCATACTATTTTTCTTCACACATTAACATTTTAAAATTTAGTATAAAACCCAGGTCATCATGCAAGTAAAACCTAACAAATTTGCTAAAATAAATAAATAAATAAATAAATAAAATTTAGTACATATCTCACAAATCAGTAAGGTACAGGACTACAAGAAAAACCCTGAGGAGACTTCACTGACCTCATAAGAAATATAAAGTACATGGGTTGGTATATAAGTCTTGCTCTATCTAGGTCTTAACCATCCAGCAGAAAAGTATAAAAATGAGGTATACATCGCAAGGCCATAATATTAAACTGAGCTGTAAATGGCTATGGTTGACAACTTCTTTGAATAACTCACTATTGTTGTGGAATGCTGGACTGTGTTGGATTGTGCTGTCAAGTTCAAGCACCTAAGTTAGTTGAATGACAATGGAGTGCCCACCTTTGACAAAGGAAGGGTATAGAAAGAAAAAATCATGCTGTGTGTGTATAGACAGTACAGTTCGGATAGATAACACCGTGCTTCTACATAATCCTATGAGAGGCAAGATTTGCACTAATGGTAGTTGGACAAGATATTATGTCGGCTTCTAGTACTATGGGCATCCACTAGGAAAATAATTATTGAATTTTTGATATAATTCAGGTATAAAAAATAAGTAAGCAGCTACACTCTTAATTTACTGATAAGAGACATCTGCTATAATAATGTCTGTAAGTATAATATCATGTACGCACCTTGTACGATACCAAAACAGTATGAAAACAGTTTGCAATGTATTAATTTATCGAATCTGTCTTAAGTTGTCTTAAAACCGTCTGATTCATATTTGTACTTCAATAAAATAAGAAATAAAATAAAAATAAAAAACAAATAAAAGAAAGCAAGAATCATGATGTGTGTGTATGGACAGTACAGTTGGGATAGATAATGCTGTGCTTCTGCATAATTCTATGAGAGGCAAGATTTGCACTAATGGTGGTTGGACAGGATATTATGTCAGCTTCTAGTACTGTGGGACAACCACTAGGAAAATATCAAGGTAGAAAGTATTAATTTTTGAATCTTTGATGTAATTCAGGTATAAAAAATAAGATATGCAAAGAGCTACACTCTATTTATTGATAAGAGACATACGGTGTAATGATGTCTGTAAGTATAATATCATGTATGCACCTTCTATGATACCAAAACATTATGAAAACAATGTATTGTTTGCATTTGCAAATGTTTGCAATGTATTTATTAAATCCATCTTGTCAAGGTATCTTAAAAATGTCTCATTGATATTTGTATTTCAATAAAACAAAAATTAAAAAAAAGAAAAAATGAATAAAAAAAAGAAGAAAAATAAATAAATAAAATTTAGTACATATCTCACAATCAGTTGTGAATTACTGCTTTTTGATGGAACTTTTTTCTCTTTAAAGGTACCAAAAATATTGGCTTATCTTACAACCAGTGCCATATCAAATATGATGAGGTTGGTAGGCTTTAACTCTAAAAGTATTTGTTTGATTCACCTATTATTCCCAAGTATGCATAGTTTCAGATTAAAGAGTAATACATGCTTAAATACCATATAGACTAAAACCTGTGTAGTTAAAATTTGTCACTAATCTAAAGCTGTTAGGTTACTTGTTTTTAGTCTATAACAACAGACTATAAAAACAGTAGAGAAATTTGAGAAAAAATTTCAAAGGGGAAAAGCAGACAAATAATCAGCTGAATAGAATAGAAAATCTAGAAATAAGCACTAATACACACCATAGACCAGTGAAGAAAATAATTATTAGCACACGTGCACACATACACACACACACATATATATACATATGTATGCTACTTGAAAAACTGAGTCACTAGAAAAAAGTGAAATTAGATCTTTAAAATAGGTGAAAATTTGACTCTACATAGAGATAATACTTAAACAAGAAAGTTAACACCAACAGAAAATAGTATCTGTTTCTTTTTATTGAAGTAAAAATATGGCAAGGCTTCATAAAAAAAAAATCCAAAAATTATACAAGCTTAGAGCAAAAATATTTTAAATGTGGCTATACCAAAATTAAGGTATTTATTATCAATGGAGAATGAAAAAATAATCTCATAGATGGTTAATTACAAAGAGAAATTAAGAATATCTAAACGAAGGAGGGCTGGGGAGATAGTTCTGTAGAACAAGTGCCTGCCTGGCAAGTGCAGAGTCCTCAGTTCGATCCCTGGAACCAGAAAAAAAATCACTAAGGAATTTATGCCCTGAATATATGAGAATTTCTGGAAAATTATTCAAAAATTTGAAACTCAGAACAAAATAATGATTAAAAGGAGTGGATAATAATTGCACAGAGTTCAAAAGGCTAACAATTATGTATGGAATAGTGGACTCACCAGTGTTCAGAGCAATATAAATTAAAATAATACTAAGCTGCTGCTCTCTCTTGAAGTCATGCATATAATTTCTTTGTGTGTTTTGTGCCACTGAGAAAGTGTTATATCCTTTTGAAAAGGTTTTTGTTTTCTTCCTCGCTCAAGAATCTATTGTGTTTAAATGTTTTATCAGTTGTTGTAGTTGATAATGTCTACAGTTGGTGGAGAGTTGGTAAATGTAGAGGTAATATCTTATTTTCCTTTTTCATCCTTCTTCCTTTCCTTCTCTCGGCCCTCACCATTTCATGACTCCCTTTTCTCTTTCTGTCCTTATTTGTATTATATAATGTTTAAATTCTTGTGTGCAGTTGTACATGTATATCATACATTTTATATTCTTAAAAAGTTAATGTTGACATATAAAGATCTTTTTTATAAATTTTAGCTGGTATTGAGTTATTCCACTGTGCAATAGATTTCAATTTATCTTGTTCTGATACTGATAAACTGGATCAGTGATGGCAAGCTTTGTTATCATCGAAAGTTCTGAAAGGTTCTCCCTCACCTTTTGATAATTAGATCATTCTTTTCTACTTAAGTAATGCTACAAAGGTCATCTACGTATTGCCTAGTATATCTATATGAGAATAGAAAACTGTTAAATATTTTTATATATAAAAGTGGATATGACTGCATCTTGTACTACAAATAGCCACTATGAAAACAGTATGCAATATATTATTATTGAAACTGTCCTACTAATCAGTTTTGAAACTGTCTCATTGCTATTTGTTTCTCAATAAAATTTATTTAAAAAGTTCTATTGGAGAAATTAAAAAAATAAAAGCGGTAGGTGGTAGGTTAAATGCATCTTCACTTTTACTATAGATACTAATTTCCTTTGTAAAATGAGTGTACCAATTTGCATACCTTCCTGCTGTGAATGAGCTCAGCTTTCCCCACATTCTAGCCAATGGGTCTGGTATTGTCAGGTTTGATATATGTTCTCATTAAACTTTTTAAAGTCCTGGAATAGTGCAAGGAAAACATTTTAAATTATGTTCTCCGAATTTAAGTTTCTTTAGAGATGCCTTGTGGGACTGCACTAGTCAGTTCTCCCCCAACATTCACATCTCAAAGGAGGGAAGGCTTAACTTGGCTCACGGTTTGGGAGAATTCACTTGATAGTGAGCTGGGTCCAAGGCAGGAACCATGGTGCAAGGTCATGGCAGAGCAAAGCTGCTGAGTCGGTGGCCTCTGGGCAGCACAGCAGGAAACCAGGGCCTCAGAGGAGTGGGCAAGGGACCACACAGAGTCCTCAAGAACATGTTTCCATGACCCACTCAGGTATACCCAGGAATCAGATAGGTGTTTCTTAATCCAAAAAGTTGACAAGTCAAGATTAATAGTCATGGACACTAAGATTTTAAACTGCCTTTTATTTTTCTTTAGTGAAAGCCTTATGTCTTCCAGTTATGCCTTTCTGACCAACTGTATTTTATTACATCACAATAACACACTGACATGCCCTTATTGAGAGGAGTAATATAAATAAATGAAATGGAGCATGTTTAAGACACAATAATGAGGGCCGGGGAGATGGCTCAGTAGAATAAGGGCTTCCCTGGCAAGCACAAGGTTCCACCAAAAAAAAAAAAAGTTCAATCACCAGTTCCACCAAAACAAAGAAACAATAATAAATTGCAAACTAAAGCATTCATTTAAGTCTGAATATAACTGTTACCTAGTTCTCTGTAATGTCTGTCTTCAACTACTTACCAGCCCAGTTGTTTAATTACAAAATGACCAAAAATTGCCTATTTCTCAAAAATTTTTATGATAATATAAGAGGAGATATAAAAATAAAAATTTCATCATTTTTACTCAATAATTTTTCTGTGTATGTTATATCTTAAAATACTTAATACACAAGGTGATGCTACAAGTTGGACATTAAAAAAACTTTTTAAATAAGTTGGACATTAGTACCTATTCTCTTTCTGGATTCTCTTTTCATTGTTGTCTTTCTTTGAACAACACACTTTACACTGTCTTGTTGCTTTTCTATGTTTTTGTGGTTAGTATAATGTCAATAAAATATTTATCCATTAACCATAATAGTGAAAATTTAGATGATGGGTGCCTGGTTGGAATTTCACTATCCTGTATTTTTTCAACTATTTGGTCTCTTAGAAATAATATAAATTTTGAATGACTTTTTAAAGCCCCTTGTTTTAAATAAACAAAAAATTGGTTCTACCTTGTTTGGACCAGAAAGTGCAAAAATATTTTATAATAATATTTATTTTCCTACATTTTGCTTGAAGGATAGCATTTTAAATGCTGGTCAACTCTGTCAACATCACCCATTGAATTTTTATCATCATTGGCCACTGTTGGAATTACTTTTGGTTTCATTTCTTCTTTCAAGTTCTGTTACTTCTGTCTTATGAATAGTTGATTACAAGGAGATATCATTTTTCTTTCTACCTTATAACACAGACTTTTCCTCTCTGATGTACTGACATTTCTCCCTTTTTTGGTTTTTC
Organism: Ctenomys sociabilis; assembly: GCA_004027165.1. Lineage (NCBI taxonomy): Eukaryota > Metazoa > Chordata > Mammalia > Rodentia > Ctenomyidae > Ctenomys > Ctenomys sociabilis. The sequence goes on along the minus strand of PVKA01014028.1, from coordinate 46,036 downwards.
TTTCGCAGATCTTTTGGCACTTTCTTTCTATTCAGTGGCAGTGTCCCAAATGTGTCCACATTGTATTGTAAAAGAAAATCACTGAGTTCTGGAGAAATATAACAAGTATACCTAATGTACTTATAATTACAGTTGTTATGGACTATAGGTTCTTTTTCACAAATAAACACAAATTGGTGAAATAGATTAACTAAAAGTTACTACTAGATTTCATTAGAAATAAACATCAAAGGCAACTACAATTATTCTAAGTAAAATTGTATGCAAAAAAATAGTCAATATAAAACAGAGTTCTGAGTGTATCTCCCACAAATAAGAATTAACTGATCAAAGTGAGACCTACTTGAACAACACTTGGGATAGTTATGTGTGAACATGTTGCCACTTGACCCTCAGGTTAAACTGTTAAGTGGTTAACAATTATTGTATATACACATATATGTGTGTGTGTGTGTGTGTGTGTGTGTGTATACAAGATCATATGAAACTGGGGCCAGGGAGATGGCTCAGTGGAATAAGATCATATGAAACTAGGAATCTTGACATTTTAACTCAATGGATAGATAGATAGATAGATAGATAGATAGATAGATAGATAGATAGATAGACAGACAGACAGACAGACAGACAGACAGACAGACAGACAGACAGACAGACAGACAGACAGACAGATAGATAGATAGATAGATAGATAGATAGATAGATAGATAGATACAGACAGACAGACAGACAGACAGACAGACAGATAGATAGATACAGACAGACAGGTAGGCATGCAGGCTGGCAGGCAGAATTTTCTGTATAAAATTCCCACATTTTTAAACCTTAGTACCTATATCATTTTTTTAATTAGTTGGCAAATAAATAAATGCTATGGGTTAAGTGGAATAGATGTAGACAATATTCATCTGACATACATGGGATTCAACTATGGAATAAGAAACAGGCTATATTGGTCCATTTTTCTCTTTTAACAGTGAAATACTTGGGGCTTGGTTATATTATAAACAACAAGGGCTTCTTTAGCTGTAGCTCTGGAATTTCCACCAACATTCTTATGAAGGCTTCCTGGCAGACAGCATTATCATGATGAGAATACATAAAATAGGGAGAGATCACAGGGCCAAATAGGAAAGCTCAGAGTTACCCAGGAGTCTAACTTGATCTTACAATAACTCACTCTCACAAAAACTAACTCTGGGTACCACAAATATTACCTGGATCTCTTCAGAAAGAAGTATTCCCAGTGACTTAAGAACTCCTATGAAGTTTCACCTCTTTGAGGTCCATAACCCCTGCAACTGCCGTGGAGGAACCAGGCTTCCAACACAGAAACACATGGGGGACAAACCACATCTAGCCCATCTCCTGGCTAACTCCAGCTGCTCACCTAGATCTTATGTGTTAAAACAGTTTTTATTCTTCTGGATCAAAATTAGTCTGTGTTCAGGTTCTATTATTTTGTTCACTGCCTCACAACACATACCTCTGTTTTACTGCTCATGCTCAGATTTACAGTGTAGATATAAATACACTGATATTCTACAAGGGATTAGTGCAGATGACCATAGAGGCTGAGATGCCCCACCGTTGACCATCTGCAAACTGGAAATCTAGGAAAGCTACTAGTGTAGTTCCAGTTCTAGTCTACAAGGCAAGTAAGCAGCAGCACTGATGGTGTAATGACCATTCAAATCTAAAATAGTAAGATTTAGAAAGCTTGTAGCTCCATTCTGAGTTCCAGGGCCTGAAAAGAAGGAGCACAGTAATCTTAGGCTGAGGATAGATCAGTGATGTCCTAGCTTAAATACTTAAGGAGAGAAAAAAATTCTCCTTAGCTCTACTGTTTTTGTCTTCCCCAGATCCTCAACAAACTATAAGATACCTACTTACATTGGGGAAGGGAACACGCTCTACTGCATCTACTTATTGAAATGCTAATCTCCTTCAGAACACCACATAACCATAAATAACTTTTAACCAAATATCTGAGCACTCCATGTCAGCCACCTGGACACATAATGTTCACCAACAGAATAAAGAGTGAGAATAAAATCTATTCTTTATCAACTTGGCACACAAACACATCTCTTTAAACCAAATTTGATCTCCAAATAAAAACATTAACAAATTTAGTTCTAATTCTACAAAGTATGATGCAAGATCATCTGAAAGTAGGCATCTTAAATCTTGATTGATAAGTGATAGATGATAGGCAGACAGATAATAGATTAAATTTTCTATATAAAAATCCCCATATGTTAAAATCTTAGCACCTGACTTCATTTGTTTTAATTAGTAAATGGGAGACAAAACACATCCAATATCTAGCATGGTTTCATTCGATCTGCCTATGACCAAAATCTCACTCATCCCTTCTCCTGAAGAGGAGGTAAAAGTCTTTTAATTTAATTTCTTCATATAACTTGACTATGATATAAAGGTAACAAGTAAAGTAAGATAAATATTCAGTTCATCTTTCATAATGTGATGAACAAGAAAGAAAATGGCATTGCTATATATGTACATATAAAACAATGATGTATACATACTCATTACCATTACAGTCTTCATTTCTGAAACTGGCCATATGTCCATAAACCACCTTCTTCTGTTACTTATTCTGTATTATCTTTGTCTTCAGAAAGCATTTTAGCAGATTGGGTTATATAACTGGTGAATTATTATCTACTAAAAGTTCTTATTTTCCCCCAAACATCCTGATCGCCAATTCAATGGCTTTAGGACATGATTAGATCACAAAGACTTCATAGTCTATCAACCAGGACTCAGACCCTCCCCAGACACTGAATTTGATAGTGCTTTTATTTTGGATTTCTAAGTCACCAGAAATTTGAAAAGCAAATGTTTATTACTATTATAACCACCCAGCTTATAAGTACAGTATTTTGGATGTAGTAGACTGAGTAAGACATGAGATGAACCAGAAATTCATTCCTGAAGGATGAGGGCCATTAGCTGTTCTTCCTGAATTGAGTTGTTGAAATTTTCAATGAAGTTTAATTACAGAGCATGCTAATGCTAAGAGATACTCTAAGCAGTTACCTGCGTTCTAAGCATACATTCCTTACCATTACTGTGACATATCAGCCCAATATCCACATGGTAGTGAGAGTCAGGTATCTACCTAGCACAGTAGCTCCTTTTTGTTTTTTCTGCCTACTGGCTCAGAGGCATAAGGACCCCAGAGTGGCTTAACTGGTTAACTTCCAATTCAGTGCTGTCATTTTTCTCCTGCTAGATGCATTCTTCTGTTGGAACTAAGTCCTTTATTTTTCAGGGAATAAAATCACAAGAACAAGGAGCAAAAAGTTTGCTAGTGGGTCACTAGGAGGAATACTAAGTCTCCCATGTCCATGCTCGGGTTGCTGGATCCACGGTCATCCTCAGGGTGGGAAAAACAATGCTGTATGTTCAAAGCTGATTTAGAATTTTGCTCCAACCCTGAAAGATCCTGCCACTACCTGAGACTATTCTAACTGATTCTTCAGAAGGCCATCTAATTATTCCATCAAATCACCAGGGTATGGGTAGGATGAGTGACCATGAGCACGGATTGTTAATTGCCTCAGAGTAAACGTGTTAAATCTCTAAACCTGAAAAACCACAAACAAAATACTAAACCACTTCCAACTAGATCTGAGCACAATATTAGCATAGTGTTTAAGAGTATAGATCAGCAAGCAGGTCACAAATTCAAAGCAAATAAATAATTTCCTAGTGACCTTTTCAAAAGAGGTGAAATTGAATTTAGTAATGTTTAATTTAAGCCAACATATGTAGAACTTTATAATACATAATCAATATAGACAGTTGCTTCTCACATAGTTTGCATTCTTTACATAGTATTCTTCAAAACCTGCTGTCCTGGTTCACATACTTTGGCTAGCCTCATTGCAAGTAGTCAATAACCATTTAATCTCATCTATATTATATGTTTAACTCTTGCATGTAATCTATCAATGGAAAAAAAATGATAAAACTACCAAATATGATAAAAATGAAGACTAAATCAGGCACATATGAAATGCATAATTTATGCTTTGTGCCCTTAATCATTTGATGTTGGTATGGATATGGACAGATAAAATAGTGCCTAAGCCTTAACTTCAGCTGGCTTCAACATAACAAGTCATTTTTTTCATTAGTCAATGCTTATATATTATTTATTTCATTATTCATAAGTGGAAATAAATAATATATAAAAATCTTTACTTCATGGTTGTTGAAAGAGAAAATGTCACTGATGTTGTTAAATGCAGGTGGAAGTTGCCTTTATAATTTAATCAGTCAGGAAAGAGATTATACTCTTAAAGTATGTTCTGTGTCATTCTTTTTGCTTCTGTGCCACTTAAAGGAGGAATAATAGATACTTCATGAAGGCGCAAGAGAAACCCTGAGTCTTCTTCACTTTGAAAGTGTTCCTCATCACATTCTTTCATTGCTTCCAACACACTGATATCATTTCTCAAGCTATGTATCTGAAATTCTCTGGCTTCAGGCCTTCCCTGACTACATTTCTGAAAATACATCTTTTGTTTTCCATGCCAGCATCACAGTTATTTCTTTTGTGAATTTATGTCACAATTTAGTTGTCTCTCTGTTGTAAGACTTTTGACTATCAGGTCAGGATTTGGTCTGTCTTGCTCACTAATAAAGTCTTGGCACAAGGGCAAGGGAGAGTAGGCTTCAAGGATTTCTTGAGGAAATGAATGAGGGAATGAATGGGTATTTGCTAGTCTGTCATCATTCGGTCAACATCAGTCCAGACTGGGAAGCTTCACTTGAGCATTCTGAAGAAGAGATGATGCAGAGCAGTGGACAGGACAGATGTCTGTACTCAGCTGCTCAGCCCAGCCCAGCCCAGGTCCTCTGTCCAGCTGCCCAGCCACTTCACTTCTACTGATTTAAAACTTAATGTCCTCAGAAATCCTCTTTCCACTGTCTCAACTGCAGTGCAGACATGTTGGGATTCATTTTTCCCTACAGGTCTGTGTTGAGAGACTTTCAAAGAAGAGTGTCATACACATTTCTTAAATGAATATATCCACATCAAGCAGATTGTATCATCAAGATTATATCATCAAGCAGAGGGCTTTTTGTAACCTCCCTTAGATATCAGTTCACAAGATAGAGACTATGTTTGAATTAGAAACTCTGCTTCCCACCTAGCACAGTACCCACTGTATATTAGGCTTTCATGTATGTATGTACTGTATTTCTTGACCTAACGAATAAAGGAATTGTGATATGAAATCATGTAACTATGCTAGGGGAAATTTTACTCCAAAATAAAAAATTATAATGAGTTAGAAAGAAAAGTAAAGGGTCAGCAAGGTAGCTCCATGGACTAAGTGTCTGCTTAGGCAAGCACAAGGACTGGGGTTCAGTCCCTGGCACTGCACGCTGCACTGGCCCTGTCCCCGGGCATGCTGAGCTGGCCAGTGAGTCCCAGGGTAGTGGCACATGCATGTAATCCAGTGCTAGGGATGCTGAAAATATGGTAACTAGGAGTCTGAGCTATGTAGTGAGACCCTGTGCAAAATATAAGAAAGGAGAGGAAGAAAGAGAAAGGGAAGGAGGGAGGGAGGGAGGGTGGGAAGAGAAAGAAAGAAAGAAAGAAAGAAAGAAAGAAAGAAAGAAAGAAAGAAAGAAAGAAAGAAAGAAAGAAAGAAAGAAAGAAAGAAAGAAAGAATGCTCTGATTACAGAGCATTTAAGACCTGGATCCTATAATAGGAATATAATATATATTTTTTTCCTTGTACTTTTCCCCAAAAGGGACCTATTGGCTCACCTGGAGAAGTTGGGATAGCTGGAAGCATTGGTGAAAAGGTATTTCCTTGCATTGTTTTATAGTAAGAATTCTAGGCTGAATTCTTTACATACAAGTAGAAGGTAAAACTATCCTATAATTTAAGTCAGTTGGGAAAGCAATTATGGTTTTGAAGTTTGTTCTATGTTGTTCTCTCGCATGATGCTTTATGTTAATTAAAAATCATAACTTTAACTCATTACCTCTACTGAAAGTCTTAAATACACTAAAGTGTAGGTAATAGCTTGTTGGTCTCTAATTCTTGAGGGGCAGAGTATCCTTTTGGTTAAAAAGTTGTATGAAATGTAAAAGAATCAATATTTTAGGTATATGGTAAAAAATTGTATTACTTAAATCTACTTTATGATAGTAACCCCCACCTACCCTGGAAGCAGTATGAAATATAAGAATATCAGTCTACATTTCTTGTTCCCTTATTGCCTTTCTCCCATCCTTATAGGATCCTCTCCCTTTCTGTCTGTTCAAAACCAAAATGTTGGACTCATCCATTTCCTCTACGAAGTCTCTTTAGGGTTCTCTAATCCCTCCAGATGTCTGACCTTCCTGGAGTTAGAATCTAAGCACTGTGCCACAGTTTTAAATTCAATTCTCTGTTAGTTGATCCCTGTTCATACTTGTATCATGTCTGCAATTACTTAAGAGTAGACTATTTTTAAATACTTCTCATTTAGTACAATGTGCTTAATACATGTTTGTTAATATTTATTATCAAAAAGGTTAGTTTTATATTTTTTCATGTTGATTTACATTGGTGCTGGGTTAACTATTCTACAGTAAGATTTCTAACAATCGTGGGAATTTTTGTGTGAATCAGTTTAATCCTTTTAATCTGCTAAAGCAGATTTGATTACCATAATCTGCCAGAGCTATTTCTGTGGTACTTATTTATGGTAACCAGGCTGTAGAAATAAATCCTTTTCAGTGGTTTGTACAGATTCATCTCCAGTATACTTTGATACTTTATTTTCAAATTTTATGTATCTCATAAGTAAAGCATTTCCACCTAAAAAAAATCTTCAGCATTATACTTGCTTAATATTAAGTCATATAGATCCATAATTTCTATTTTCTTTATTTTAATAAGACATTTAGTATTTTTCCTTGAAAACATCTTTAACAGAAATTAATTATATTAAAAGCCACAATTTTAGAGTAAAAAGCCAGTATTTAAAAATTAAGATATGTACATATGGCATGACACTAATGACTTTCTTTTCTAGCTTGAGTTCATTCATTACTTATTGACATGACTCAGTGTTATTCTCTTTTCTTTACTGTTTTAAAAGGGAGATCGTGGAAGTCCAGGTCCCGTGGGTCCCCAGGGTGAAAAGGGTGTTATGGTAAGAGTGCACTGATTTGAAAAACATGTTTCCAAAGCACATAGTAAAGTTTAACTATTTCACAGTTCAGATTGCCTGAACTAAAGTTTGAATAAGTTTTTTAAAAGCTATCTCAGAATAAATTTCCATTATCATTTTCTTTTAACTAGAAGAACCACATGACACCAAGGTACTAAAAAGTATGTAAGTGAGATGACTTGGTCAAATGATTCCATAGTCTGAGAAGTCTCAAACCACAATAAAAGAGCTGTAATGAAAATTATGCAGGTGCTGGGAGATAGCTCAGTAGCATAAGTGCCTGCCTGACAAATGTCAGGTCCTGAATTCGATCCCAAGTATTGCAAAAAGAGAAGAAAAGAAAAAAAGAGAGAGAGAAAGAGAAAACTGTGCAGAAATTTAGAAAATATATTGTGGTGCTGTAGTAGAACTTAATATGGTGTATAATTCATTTTATGTATTATTTCAGTTTTAAATCTTATGTTATCAAGAAGACTTTTTCTGGGCCAGCCAAATAGTTCAGTGGATTAAAGTGCCTGCTTAAGCAGATGCAGGGAACAGGGGTTCAATCCTCGGGCCTGCCAAGCCAGCCCCTGTAATCCCAGCACTTGGGAGTCTGTAAACAGGTGGATCACTACAAATCTAATCTAGTAGTGAGACCCTGTAAACCTTGTCAAGCCTGTCCTAAACACAAAAAAAGAAAAAGAAAACTTTTACTCTTTTGTAACTATCACCTGTTGCTGTAAACTAGGGAACTTAACATACCCATACAGTTAATCAAATCTGAGGTATCTCTAGGATTAACATTAATGTCCTAGTGTGTGGTCCTTCTAAAACTTGACAGTGTAGCATATTTGTACACATTCATGTCCTTAGAACCCCTTGACCTCTGTGAAAAGCTTGATTTCATCATTTATATAATGAGATGAGATGAATGATTGTTTTTTAATAAACAGTGACTCTGCCTAGCAGATTTTATTACAGGCAAAGAACTTCTAATAAATGGCTCTATATAAATGTTTATGTCTATTTTTATGATTTTTCTAAATACCATTTTATGGTCTCTTATTTCTTAAATACAAGAGTGAAATGTTAACAAATTATTTCCTTTAATTATTATTTATAATTTACTGGTTTGTCTTCAGTAAAAATAATTAGTTTTATCTCTCATGTTTTACTTAAATCCTAGGGATATCCAGGTCTTCCTGGGGATCCAGGGCCCATGGGTCCATTGGGATTACCCGTGAGTATAGACTATCCTTTATGATCCCTTCTACAAGGTCTATTTTAATTTAAATTACTCACTTTTGTGCTACTTTTGCTTATACTGTATAAAATAAGTCATTTGTTAAGTTGTGGTAACTGCTTTTCTCCCAAATGATAGAAAACCCTCTAGAATATATCATAGTATCTTGAATTTCCTTACCTTTACTTAGTATATCAGCCAATTTCAGTATTGCAGCCTAAATTTTAAAATATTGATCCTTTCCATTGAATAATCACAGATAAGAAAATAGAACCCTTGATCAAAACTAAAGTTGAGGCCAAATGGATCAACAAATCACAAGCATAAATTTCAATGTTTTACTAAGACTTTTGTAAATTTCACCAGTTAAAATTGATAGGAAATACACCTTTTAATAGACAAAAAGTTGAGTTTTTAAAATATTTTTGTTTATAAAAAAATTAATCTTGCCCCCTAAAGAGAGAAATTATGTGATAGTGAGGATTGAAGAATTTATTTATTTATTTATTTATTTATTTTACTTTTGTGGTACCGTGGATTGAACTCAGGGCTTTATACTTGCCAGGCAAACACTTATTCTACTGAACTATCTCCCTGGCCCTATTTTTTAAGAGAATGTAAATATATATATATATATATATATATATATATATATATATATATATATATATATATATATATATGAATCTGCACTGACTATATCCTCAGCCTGCCCCTCCTTTTTTTATATCAGGAATTTAACTCAGGACCTTGCACTTGCCAGGCAGTTACTTGTGCTGCTGAGCTATATTCCTGGCCCCTATCATAAGCCTTTAAAAAAAACTTTAGGTCACAGTCTTGTTAAATTTCCCAAGCTGGGCTGAAACTTTCAGTGCTACTGCTTCAGCTGCCTAGAGTTCTGGGATTATAGGCATATGCCATCACATCTGGCTTTATCAAATTTTAACACCTATTTTGAATACAACTATGAAAAACCTCAGCCTTTTGAGATTTCCTGGTCAGAATTTTTCTTACCAGAATTTGTATTTCCTAAGTTTTCTGGTTGTTCGGTTTTAAATATAAACCTTTTTTCCAGACATGTTAGTGGCTCCAAAAATTAGAAAGAATAGTCTGTGGTAGTCACCAATCTTATTACAGAAAAAAATATTTGAAGTCATAAGGTTCAGTACATTTTATTTATTTCTTTATTTTATGTATTTGGTGCAGGGTCTCACTATGCAGCTTGGCACAAGATCCTGAGTTCAATCCCCAGTACCGCCCCAACCCACCCCCCAAAAAAAAGAAAAACTATGCAGCTTGGACTGGTAGTGATCCTCCAGTTTTCAGCCTCCCTAGCTCTGAGATTACAGGCATGCGCCACCTGCCCACACTCGGTCACCAGCTGAGGGCACCCTGGGGGCAGGGCTAGAACAGCATGTGGGACTGGAGATAGAATTCTGGTCCCTGTGCTTGCCAAAGTAGGCGCTTAGTCCACTGAGCTTTCTCTCTGGCCCAAAGTTTGATATACCTTTATCTACCTAATATTTATAAATAAATAAATTTTGCTTTTCAGTTAGGCTGTGATTGAAGACTAATGGGTGAAAAGAATTCCTTATGATTGGCAATTAATATTAATTTAATTCCCACTATAAGCTATTACTTGTGACATTAATTTGCAGGTCCTTTGCATTTTTATGGTTTCAGAACAAAAGCTTATTTTCATCTGACAGGACTGTCATAAATGTCTAGGTTAATGGTAAAGAAACCTTACAGGGACAAGTACTGCTTCTTGAGTGGCCCAGATGGATTTCTGTACTCTAACTCATTAAGTGGGATCTCCTTACCCCTCACTCCATATATTTCCCTCCCTAATGCCCTTGCTCAGTGACTAGGAAAAGCTTTCCTTTCTTTGCTCATACCTAGAGATGATGTTTCTCCAAATAATGGAATATTTCCAAATAAGAATGTTGGGGAAGAAACCATGCTACTCAATACTATATATTTTAAGGTGACTAATCAATTTCATTTTTAAAATTTCTAAGGCAAATTACCTGTTGTAAGAAGGGTTTTTCACTGTTTCTCTGATAAATTTCCTATGAATTCTGTAACTGATTTTTAAATTTGCAACACCTAGGGTCATGTGGGGGCCAGAGGACCAGCTGGGAGTCAAGGTCCTAAAGGACAAAGAGTAAGTAATATAATGGAAAAAACACTTTGAACAAAAAATATCACCTCATAATGATAAAAGCCCAACAAACTAGAACCATGCCTTCCAGAATTGTGCATAGATACTCTTTGGTTTTTTCTTTTGTTTTCATTAGATAAACTACCGACATTGATTGCTTCTTTCGGTGTGGTGCTTTGCACCGTAATCCCAGCATTTTGGAGCCTGAAGCGGGAGGGTTGCGACTTTGAGTCCACTCTGGGCTACGTGATGAGTACGTGCAAGCACAGGCTGTGTAGCAACAGTCTCAAAAAATGAATAATTAAAATAAAATTAATCATATTTTTTCATTTTAATTTTTACCTGTATGACTACCTCACATAAAAGCTATTTTTCTGATTACCAGCCCAAATTCCATTCTTTGGAGGGATTGCAATTTCTCAGATTTTTAAATAAAATACTTTTCTATTTTTGGCAGACTTGCAAAGCAAGGAAACATATAACAAAATACAAACAGTAAGAAGTAAAGTTAAGGTAAACAGAATGAATCAGAGTTTATTTATTGTAAATCACAGACAGTGTGACCATTATCTCTTCAAGCTCCCTCTTAAATATTAAATACTTTCAAGTGAGACAAGAATTACTGGGGATTAAGCCCAAGATCTTTGCACTGAGCTGTGCTCCCAGCTCTTTTGTGTCTCGATGTTGAGATAGGGTCACACTCAGGCATTAAGTCACACAAGCTGAGCTCAGATTCATAATCCTGCCACCTCAGAATACTACCAGAGTGCTGAGATGACAGCGCTGCACCACCAGGCCTGGCTCCAGTACTTTTGTAGAAAGAGAAAGAAGAGCCATCATGTATTTTATGCCTGTCCCATGTCCAGCACTTATATAGATACTATCTCACTTAACAATGGAAACCACTCTAAGAAAGTAAAGAACTGTATCTGAGAATTTTTTCATTTATTTCTTATGTATTTAGAACAGGGTCTCACTGTGCAGCTTGCACTCATGGTGAACCTCCTGTTTTCAGCTTCCTCAGAGAAGGAATTATAGGCATGCACCACTATGCCTGGTCTTGGTGGCCCGCTCAGCACATCCAGGGATGGGGCCAATGTGGCATGTGGTGCCGGGGATCGAACCCCCATCCAAGCACTTGCTTAGGCCAGCACTGGGTCTGCCGAGCTCTCACCAGTACTTGTATCTCAGATGTTATAGCTAAGGTTACCAGAGCCCAAAGACTTTTAAGTAAAATGATACAACCAGTTTTTTATGTGTTAGCATGAACTGCCTCAAAATCTTGTGCTTAGATGATACCACATGGGAATATTTTTCCTTAATTAATATGAATATGGGCTTTAAGAGTTATGTTTTATGTTGGGCATGGTGGTGCCCTCCGAAAGTCAGGAGGCTGAGGCAAGATAATTGCCATGAGTTTGAGGCAAGACTGGTAACATATAATGAATTCAAGGCCACCCTGACCTGCATAGCAAGACCTTATCTCAAACTTTAAAATTTAAAATACATTTTGTGACTTTGCCTTACCTTGATTTAAATTTTAGAGATAGTGAAGAAAAAATTTCTAAATGCTAAAATATGTCTTCTGGTAAACAATGTTTTGCTTTTTTGAACTGCATTTTCTCAGTTGACAAATGGGAGAACAGTGTTATGGATTCCCTTTTTGAAATATTGGCGGCAACCCTGATGTTATGTCCTATGTTTTAGGCGACAATTGAAGAGACTAAAGTTGTCTGTATTATTCTTTCTTTCTAAAAAACTATTTTCCTCCCTGTGTTGGAGATTTATGGACCATCGGTAACCCTACTTGCCAAGTCTATTTTAGTCTAAATGAAAGTTAAAATAAGATTAAGAATGATGCTAGAACATTTGTATTCATTATCATTTGGTTGTTTAGATACTGTAACCAGTACATTATCAGGTCAAGTGTATTTATTAGAAAAGTTCGACCAGTTTGATGTCAGGTGAAAACAAGGAAGAAATCCTTATTTAAGCTTCTTATTAATGGAGTAGCATAGGTCCATTGACTATTTGGGCAGAAACAATGTGATTACGCACAGGACATGCTGAGCCGCTTGAACTGCCTTCCAGTGTCATAACAGAAAGTTCATTTGTTTGACAGTTTTCCAACCTCACCCTGATCCTGTGTAAATTATTACTCTGTCCTGATTTGTCTCTATGTCCCTAACTCCCATGTCTCAAGTGATCTGTTTTCTTCTTCCCATAATTATAGATACATTTTACTGATTCTTAGAATCAAGTCTAAGATTAAAGATAATACCTTAGAATTTTTAAAGTTTTTATTCAACAGTTTCCAACAGTGGAGCTGTTTGTGGAATTTATTTAGAGAAACAAGAGGGAGGGCTTTCTTTAGTAGGAGAATAGTTTAAGCAATCAGTGGACACTTGCAGAAAAGAAAACCCGAAGACCAGAATATCTGACAAAGAATATGGTACTGGAAAATTTCACTATGACAGCCACCTCATTTTCATTTTTATTTCTTCACTTTTCAATCTCTCTTCAGCTATGACTGTGATCCTAATGCCCTAGACTCATCCTTCCTGATATTTTTTCTTCTGCCAAAAATGAGAATATTTTTGTATTCTCCTGTGATAACTGGGAGGAGCTGTTGTGCTCACCCCTTCCCTGCCAGGGTAAAGGCTGGGCTCAAGCTTTCCCGCACAGTAGTGATCTCTCGTTGGCGCATATGTGTCAAGGTAAACTGAAGGGAAACTGCGCTCCATGCCTGTCAGGAATGAGGCCACACAAAGACCACACGTGGTGCTATGTGGCCCTCCTGTTCGTCTGAGATCTGTATTGTCAGCAGATGACTGCATGAACAGAATGATCGATGCGATCATTCCACAAGGATTCTGACACCACACCTAACATTCACTAATTTTACACTTCGTCCGCTAGTACTACAAGGATGCAAAATTAATTCCCTGAGATCTCAATCAGACAGATTACACAGTTTAATGACTTTTTGTCCAGGGACTCTTAAAGTATTATATGTAAAAAACACTGATGTTTTTTCACAGAACAGAAAAACTCAAGCAACAGTGTCCTACCAAACTTAAACAACCTAAACACATTAGTATCATGAAAATTTTGCTAACCTGTTTTGAGAAAGTTGTATAATTATGCCTCTTGTTGGCTAAAAATATTTTATAGACCTTACTTGGGGGACAAGCCAGAAGTGAAGTATTACTTTACGTACTCTGTTTGCATCCATTACATTTAACAAACAACTAAGTGAGGTAAAATAATTGAATCTACCAAAGTAACATTCTACATAAATCACACCGCCTGTGTAGACAATATAAGTTAGCAAATTCTCTACTCTAGTACAAGAAGGACAACAGCCTAGTTTGTTACATCCCCAGGAGTCAGCCTACCTCACTTTCTGCCCCTCGTGTATGCATTTGATTCTTTTGGTACTTCACATATCCTCTGTCCAGCTTCTTGAACAGCAGAGATGACTCAAATGGCACAGGTAGCTCCATCTTCCCCCTTGCCCATGAACTGAGTCTTTGTTCATGAGATACCATAACTGCATAATCTTCTTTTAAATGGTTTGTATAGAGACATTCAACTGAGTAATTTGTAATTCTGACTATGTTGCTTAAGATTCAAATGGGCAACAAAGATTACAAGACTATATTAGTTGAGGCTTCTCAGGAAAGATATAAAATGCATATGAATAAAATTTCTGAATTTTGGGCCATATACCATACGCAGTGAGGAACATATCCCATACAAGGTAAAGCAGTGAGGGGCAGTATTTTGCATAAGATTCAGTGCTGGGTAATACCTGGTACTCTCCAAGTAACACAGCAAGATTCCCTCTATAGTTTATTCCTCCAGAAATAAAGTTTATGACAAGAATTTTTCCTTCAAATTACTGACACAAGAGCATTTGTTTCCAGCTGTGTCAGTCAAGAGCCATGACTTTTTTTTTTTTTTTTTTTTTTTTGTGGAACCAGGGATTGAACGCAGGCCCTTGCGCTTGCCAGGGAAGTGTTTATTCCATTGAGCCATCTCCCCGGCCCCCAAAGAGCCATGAAAGAGTGATGATTCATTAGTTAGGCATGTGAGTGATTTAAAACTAATAGATCATTCAAGGGTAGATACAGTTAAAGGGAAATACAAATATAGGAGTCAAAGTTACATAGGCATTTGTTCTGTGAGTAAAGACTGTTTATCTTATTCAAAGATACACTATTATAATTAAATCCAGAAATCTTATAAATGGGTGTCTTGGTTACTTTTCCTCTCATTGCTGGGAAAAAATATCCAGCACCCAAAATTAAAGAAGGAAAGGCTTATTTGTCTCACGGTTAGTGGAGGTTTCAGTCCATACTTGGCTGGCTCCAGGGCAGACTGGCACATGTCAGAGGGCAGCAGTTGATGGTGGTGGAAAACAGCAAAACAGCAAGGGCCAAAAGGGAGGAGTGGTGGCAGCTGCAAGGCCGCAGCCAGCCTCTCTCCCAGGTGTAGCACTCACACCCATAATCCCAGCATTGGATTATGAATTAATCACAAACTCTAAAGGCCCACCCCAATGACTACATGAGACTTTTTGGAGACATCCAGACCAAAGCCATAACAATGGGCTTGGAATCCTTATAAAAAGCTTCCTAAATAAATAAGTGTATGGTATATGTGATAATATTTTAGTTAATGTCTTGGTTTAGAAAATGAAATAATGTGAAAGTATTTTTCAAAGTTAAAGTATTTTGGAAGTAAAACACGAGTGTTTAATTTTATAAGAAGTTCTTTTCAAATATAGTAATCATTCATTTCACTTGTGCACATTTAATATTTGTTTGTAAATAAATATCTGCTTCATTTCCGTTCTTCCATTGCAACCTGAATTCACTTGCTAACAGAATTAATCTTTATTTCTTTTTCTTTTTAACATTAAAAAAAATTATGAACAACTTAGTGCAGTTATTCAAAGCAGACTTTGGACATTTGAAGTGAGACCATATGCTAAACATCTACAGACTTAGGTTCTTCCCCTTAAACAGCGGAGCTCAGACGAGGTCAGCCCTGGAGCTCTCTGCCAGGACAAGGAGCTGGCCCTTGATCACAACCCTTTCCTCTGGTTACACGTAGCCTGTTCTATATCTACAGTGGGGTGGCCACTAAATCTCATTGCATCCAACAGACTGAACTCATCTGCTGTCTTTGAGCTAAACAATGTCTATTTTTTTTTTATTTTAACTTTGCATCTGTGTGGCTGGGGTGCCTTTTGAAGATTTTATCCTTAGGGCTGCTAAGGACGTTTAAATTTACGGTGACTTCTGTCACTAGCCTCGCCTCCTTGTGGTCTACAATTGAACTCATTATCTTCCATGACTCTTCCCTCTCTTCCACAACACACTTAATTTATTTTTTATTAACACATACTAACACATAACAATGGTGTTCAATCTAATATTTCCATATATACATAATTTATGCATTGATTATATCCAATCACTCTTTTTCTACCTCTATACCATTTCAAGTCCCTAGTAATCACTAACCTGCCTTCAGTTTGCCTTTTTTTAAGTTTCTGTATATGAAAGAAAATAAACGGTACTTATATTTTTGCATCTGGTTTATTTCACATGATAAATTGTCTTCCAGTTCTATTCATTGTTACACATGGCAGGGTTTCAATCTTTATGGAATATATATAAATATTGTTTAATATATATATATATATATATACACACACACACATTATATTCTTTCTTCATTCATCTGTTGGTGGGCATCTAGATCGATTCCATCCCCTAGCTATTGTGAATAGTGTTACAATAAACATGAGCATGCACGCATGCATGAGACGCATACACATCTGTGCTATGCTGATTTCTTTGTCTGTACACCCAGGAATGGGAAGATGGGTCATTTTGTTTTGAGTATTTTTTGTCTGTTCTGGTCATTTTCCCATTTTTAAGTGGATTTACCTTTTTCTTGTTCAGTTTTTTTAGTTCTTTGTAAGTTATGGATAATTCTGTCAGATGAACAGTTGGAAAATATTTTTCCCATTCTGTCCATTGTCTCTGCACTGTTGATCATTCCTTTCCTGTACATAAACTTTTTACTTTTATGTAACCCCATTCATCAATTTCTGCTTTTATTTCTTGTGCTTTGGGAGTCCTTTTCAGAAAATTATCACCCTTAGAAATGCCTTTAATGATTCTCCTATGTTTTCTTTTACAGGTGTCAGAGTTTCAGGTCTTACATTTCTTCTTTGGTCCATTTAACTTGATTCGAATACTGGGTATGAAATAGGTGTCAAGTGTCGGTCTACATGTGGGTATCCAGTTTTCCCAGCACCGACTGTTGAAGAAGCTGTCTTTTCTGTCAGGTGTAGTTTTGGCACCTTTCTTGAAATAAGTTGGCTACCACCAGCTGCCTGGAATTTCTAGCTGTATCATCTACGTGTCTGTTTCTATGCAGTGTCATGCTGTTTTCGTTAATATGCCTCTATGGTATATCTTGAAATCAGATATTGTGGTGCTTCCACTAAGAACAAAAAGATATTTGTTCTTTTTGCTCAAGGTTGCTTTGGTTATCTGTATCTTTTGTGCTTTCCTATGAAAAGTAGGACTTGTTTTTCCTAATCTATGAAGAATGTCATTGTGTTTTATGTGAATTACATAACAGAAGATAGTACAGATAATTTTGGATAGGATGGACACTTTTAATATAAATTCTTCAAATTTATGAGAATAGGCCGTCTTTCCACCTTTTAATGTCTTCATCAATTTCCTTAACCAGTATTCTGGTAGGATTTCCAATTCATGGTGGCAATCATCTTTCTCTGACTTCTACATGTAGGACTCCAAGTATCTTTTATAAAGCTGATCTGGTGGTTATCAATTCCCCCACATTTTTTTTTTTATCTTGAAAGAGCTTTTTAATGTCATTAATTTCTGATGACTAGCCTTATTGGGTGTAGTAATCTTGATTGCCATTTATTTTCTTTCAAGAGTTAAAATATATCATTCCATTTCCTTTTGGCCTGTAAGGGTTTTGCTGAGAAATCTGTTAATCTAATGGAGATGCTTTCATTGTTATTTGGTGCATTTCTCTTGGAAGCTCATCTTGTGCTTTTGACAGTTTGTCTATAATGTGCTAGGATAAACAGTATGCTTTTCTAAGTTCTTTTCCTATTAATTCTGTTGTCATTTGACTGGTTGCTTGGTAACAAAATATCCAAAAACACATAAAATTTTCTCACTGCAGAGGAGTTTTAAAGGATTATTTAACAGTGGACACATTTTCAGATTAGGTTCTTATTTCCGACAGAGCTTTAGAATTTGACCATTTATTCCTTTTCAACCTCTCTCAGCCATCTTCTATCACACAAAGATTTTATTCATGTTTCTTTTAGGACAAAAATGGAAAATAAGGCACTGAATGAACCCAAGGAAGATAATCAGTACAAGCTGTTTGGATTCTATTTTTTTAAGATTTGTTTTGTTCTGTTATTTCCTTCCAAAAAAATTTCATAAAATTTAATTTATTATAACTTTTGTTCATAAATTTATAATTTGTTTTTTATTTTTTAAAGGAAGGAAAAATAGCATCAAAACAAAAATTACAAATGATACAGAATTTCCCTTAACAAGACAATATGAATTTCACAGAATCTGTTGTAATGCGTTAGTGTTGTCTTTCAACAAGTTATTCATTAAATACCCCTTCTTTTGTCTACATCTGTCAAAGGTGGGCACTCCATTGTCATATGTCAGCTTCTAGTACTACGGTCATCAACTAGGAAAATAATTATTGAATTTTTGATATAATTCATGTATAAAAAATAAGATAAGTAAGCAGCTACACTCTTAATTTACTGATAAGAGACATCTGCTAAAATAATATCTGTAAATATAATATCATGTATGCACCTTGTACGATACCAAAACATTATGAAAACAGTTTGCAATGTATGAATTTATCGAATATGTCTTGTTAAGGTGTCTTGAAACTGTCTGATTGATATTTGTACTTCAATAAAATAAAAATAAATTAAAAATAAATAAATAAATAAAAAATAAACCCCTGACAAAAAAAACTAGTTATTCATATTGCCAGATATGTGCATACAAAATTAGAAGAAGAAACAAATATATAAGAAGTTAAGAACAGAAAAGGGACAACTGAAAAAAGGAGAAAAAAAAATTAAGCATTAACTGCTCCTTTCCATAGACAAGCAGAAATCCACAGTACAGTTGTCCAAACCATCCTGCCTATATATGTAGGTATATCTCTTTCCCCTTTCTCTCTCCTGTCCTTCTCTTCAACTCAGTAACTCTTTGCTCTTGAATGAGTTCATTCCCTTCTCCCAATATCTGTTGTATCCTTCAGATTCTATTTTCTCTTTCAGGTTCTCTAAGGAAACAATATAATGTTTGAACATGCTGGTCTGATTTATTTGACTTAAGAGTGTGGTCTCTAGTTACATCTATTTTACTGACAAAAGCCCCAAATTTATCCTGTTTTATATCTGAATAATGCTCCATTGTGTAAAAATACCTCATCTCTATCCATTCCTCAGTTGATGGGCATCTAAGTTGTTTCCAGGATTTAGCTATGACAAATTGTGCTGCTATAAACAGAGGTATGATGTTTTCAAATCTTCTGGAAAAAATACCCAGGTGGAGAATATCTGGCTTGAATGAAATCTTCAATCCTAGCTTTTTAAGGAATCCCTACACTGATTCTGTAGTGATTATACCATCCTGCACTCCCGCCAACAGTAGAGACGGGTTCCTTTTTCTCCACAGCCTCTCCAGCATTTGTTATTGGCAGCCTTGTTGATGTTAACCGTTCTTTCTGGGGTGAGATGGAACTCAGTGGTGTTAACTGCCATTTCTTAAATGACCAGTGATGTGGAACATTTTTTTCATATATTTACTTGCTATTTGTATTTTTTTCCTCTGAGAAGTGAATATTCACCTCAGATGCCCATTGTGGATTGGGTCTTTGAATTTGGGGGGCCTAATTTTTTTAATTCTTTTTATGTTCTAGATAGAAGGCCTTTGTTGGAGGGAAAGTTGGCTATAATTTTTTCCCAGTTTATGGGTTTTCTTTTTTTACTCTGTTGGAGATTTTCTTTGAAGTGCAAAAACTTTTCAAAAAGATGCGATCCCAGTTGTTGATTCTTTGAAGTATTTCCAGTGCATTTTTGTTTTTGTTCATGAACTCTCTACCTACCCCTATGTCTTTAAGATTTCTACCTACATTTTCTCCAGAAGATTCAATGTTTCTGCTTTAAGTTTAAATCTTTGACCCATTTTGACTATAGCTTAGTGCATGGTGATAGACATGATTATAATTTATCCATCAGCATGTGGAAATCCAGTTTTTCCAGCACCATTTGTTAAAAGACTAAATTTTAAATTGAGAGAAATTATTAAACAAAGTCCTGAGAAACTCATACTTAAAACTTCATCATCATCTTTTAACCATTTTCTTTGCCTTTAGTTGCTCAGTTGGTGAATATTTAAAGCATGCCTCCACCGCAGGAGTACTGCACTTACCCTTTCTCCCACCACGGTGACCTTCCCTGATGGCCTGAGCTATCAGACCACCCTGTATTTGTCTCTTCCTCCTATGTCCCCTAGACTTAAAGTAATACCTGCTTCATAGCAGGCACTCAGTAAATAAGACTATAATTTAAAGTTACCATACCATGGAAAATGGAACAGAGAATAGTTGGTAACAGATTAGGGAATACCTTCAATACAAACTGAGAAATTATATGTCTGAAGCTATGGCTTTCTCTTTAATAGGACTAGCAGAGCTATCGATCCTCAAGGAATGTGGGCAATCTTTCCAAATCCATGAATGTACGCAAAGATCAAGGAATGCAATTAATTTTAGACTATGGGAGAAAACGGTTCTATTAAAATAAGTTTTTAATAAGATAAAGCTGAACCAAACCTCATGCCAGATGAAGTACAAGAGAAGGTGCCGAAGGCATGGGGCCTCTTACAAATCAGCAAGTTGTCCTGGGAGATTTGTATCACTGTTCTAACAGAACTCTTGTGGGGTTCCTCTCTGCTGAGTGAGTTAAATGTATACCCCGGGCCTTCATCTTTTAAATATCTGTGTTCCTTTCTGTACTTATTTCTTAATATTTCTATACATGTAATCAGTACTCTGAAAAAACTGCTTTTTCATTTTTTGAGCATCTTTTGTATGCCTCTGTTCCTTTTCTCATAATATTGCTCTATCTTGACTTCATTCTAGTTGAAATAAGTCCACAAGAGCTCAACTTCCAATTGCCAAAAAGGTTTCCTCATCTCCTTTATGAACATGTCAAGGTTAGCTCATCTTTGAACCTTCCTTTTGGACCTCGTCATGCCAGCCCCTACCTGTATTGGAGTCACTTATGTAATTTCCTTTTTATTCTATAAGCTTTGTAATCAAGAAAGTTCCCTATAATTATATAGTCTCACACCACTTAATATGATTCTTTCGACAAAAAGATATTCTGTTAGATGCTGTAAAATTAAATTAAGCCCCTTCAGAAAGACTTCAGAATGATCTGAGAATAAATAGTTTAGATAAGGAGACTATTCTGTCATTGTACTAAAAAATGATGTTCACAGCTAGTCTTTACAACTAATTATTGAACGAACATTGAGAAGCTTTAAATTGACATGAGTATTTCCAACAGTGTTTCTGTTGCCTTGCTTGGTCTCTGCTATCTTCTAGCAGGTTTTGTCCATAGATGCATAGCAGGTGGTGCCTAGGAATCAGAGAAGTAAAACACCATTCTAAAAATAGGAAACTTAGAGCTATTTAGGCAAACACACCAGCCACTGGTAAGTATATAGTTATTTTAAGAATAAATCCAACTGACTGCCAAGTAAATGATAGACAAAATACCCAAATAATAAACATACTTATAGACACCTCAACAACTATAAAAAGGTATTTTGTACTCCTTTGATTTAATATTTGGCAAAGCACCTGCTTAGGCAGATGCCGGGGCCGGGAGTTCTATCCCTGGGCCTGCCACCCCAGCCCTGCCCCCAGGGCGCACTGAGACAGTGATTGAGACTGGGCATGGTGGCACGTGCCCGTAATCCCTTCACTTGAGAGACTGTAAACAGGAGAATCACTACAAATCTGACCCACATAGTGGTACCCTGTAGACCCTGTATTAAATACATTTTAAAAAATTAATATTTGGCATAAAATCTTTTTTAAAAATTGGTCTTATTCTCTGTTACAAAAAAGTTCAATAATACACTCAGCTATATTCTTTTCTATGTTCAGAGCATAAAACAACCAGGAGTTTGTCAACTAGAGACCAGAGTGTTTTTGTTTACAAGAACACATAATAGTTTACAAAGGGAGAAAACATTATAAATTAAGCGAATACTTTTTCTGTCTCTAGGGACCAAGAGGACCAGATGGTCTTCCAGGAGAACAAGGTGTACAAGGTACCAAGGTAATCATCAATTTTATCATTTTGTCCTCAGTTAAATTTTATTGAACTTATATAGTCTATCCAAATAACTTCTATCCACATTGAAACTACATAGCTCAAAAACTCAGACATCCCCTTAGAAAAGTATAATTCTAATTTTTTTCTAAGTTTAAATATGCAACATATAATTCTTACTAAATATAACAAAAGTTTTCAGTAATGAACTTTGTATTTGGTATTTTGTTTTGTTTGTGAATTTATGCTAACATATATAAAAATGTAATTTAAATTCTTACTAATTCACCTGTTTTGTTAGGGTGAAAAAGGAAATAAAGGGAAAAGAGGTCCCCATGGTATTACGGTAAGCAATTTTAAAAATTCATGTTAAGTATGAACATTTCAACTCTTCCCTATTTTCCTTGATTCTTTCCTCTATTATTTGAGAGGGAGATACTTAACATATATTTTTCTTGTGTAGGGTAGGATTGGAAACCCTGGAGAGAGAGGAGCTCAAGGAAAACCAGTAAGTAATTAGAAAATAATCAAAGTATAATAATTGGTATCTGTGCGAAATAGGAGTGTTTAAATAATTCTTTAATTAAATTACATAATTGTAAAAATTATGTATATGTATAGCATAAAATATGGTTATAGTCATATATATTATAAAGTGATTATCAGTTTCCTCCTCTGATACAACCATTGTTTCATATCCAGTGGAGTACATTAAGAAAATACAAGTTGTCTTCTCCTTTAGTCATTAAGTTATGTTTTACTTGATCAAGTTGCTTATCCATTCTAGCCTACTTTTAAGTTGGTGGTAATAACCATTCATTCACTCTATTTTTGATAAATTAGGTTTTTTTGTAAAACCCATTTCAAAATACAGTGGTATGATATATCAATATAATGGGATGAAATGAAGTTAATATAAGAGAGTCATTTGAGGACTTATACTTTGCTACCTTTTAACTCAAGTGAAAAGTATTTTAGACCATTGAAATGTGGTTCTATGTGCTTTTTCAGGGCACTACTCTAAGTTTTTGGGATTTTTTCTATTTAGGACAGGGTCTACAGGGTCTCACTACATAAATTGGACTCGTAGTGATCCACCTGTGTTCGGTCTCCCAGGAGCTGGGATTGCAGGCACGCACCACCACAACCAATCTCAGTCACCCACTCAGTGCGCCCTGTGGGTAAGGCCAGCATGGACGCTGGGGATTGAACTCTGGCCACTGCTCTCTACTTAAGCAGTCTGCTGAGCTATCTGGCTGGCCCTCTACTCTAAATATTTTTAATGTTTATCATGGTAGATATTTGCCTACCATCACACATCTTACCAGAATTATACATTTTTAACATGACTGCAACTTCTATGACTGTCATCACAAATAAGAGAGAAAGATGTTTACAAAAGACAAAATTGAAAGAACCACATAAGCAAACATAAACATGTGTATGTAAGATACCATGTACGTCAGCATATAAGCTTGAATGTGGATTTTATTTCATTCAGAATTATAATTTTAATGGCACTTGATTTATCATAGACATGCATATGTGCAAAGTTATATTCTATAATATAAACAGATTGCAGGTAATGAATTAGAAAAGGAGAAGGTAAATGTTTTAGTTGCTGAAATAATTATCACCAGTATCACTACACTTGTTCATTCCTCTTTGAAATCTGCTGCCCCCTGGCTGTAGTTTGTGACAATAGCATTATATTTGACTGGTTAAGCCTATACTATTAGAGAACTAAAAAAAAAAAAAAAACAATCTTTTCTAGGAAAAGAAATTGTGCTTGGCATTGTATTATAAGCTAAATTCCTTCCTCCAAGAACAGCCCACTTATCAGTGGAAAAGCTATTTCTGTAGGTTGTCACTACTTTGCAATACTGTATATGAGGCAAATGTGTTGCAATGATTAGAGAAATTTGAAGATCAGGCTCATTCCCACAGTTTTAAAAAAATGAGGCCTAAAGAGATAAAAATTATATAGTAATTTTGTCCACTGTTGACCTTTCTTACAATTTTACCTTCACTTTCAGCTTGGATAAATGTGATATTTGACTCCCTTGATCAAACAAAAGATAGTAGAATCATTTTATAAACAGCATAGAGCAGACAAGTTACAGAGAATACTGGAAAAATGCAATTACCTTCACTGATAGCATGATTTGCCAGTGATTAATGAGTTTATAATAGCTGTTGTGATTTACTGTGCTCTATACACACATTATCTTTCTGTCTTTCTATATTTTCTTTTTTCCCCTTTTTTCTTTTTCTTTATGCGAGGAAGCCCTACTTTATTCTGGGGATAGTTCTTGCTAGGTCTTTAAATTGCCCAAGCCAGGCTTAAACTTCCTGTCTTGCCTCCACTCTGGAGGGCTGCAGCTCCAGGCACATGTCGCCAGGCGCTGCTCACCTGCCTTTTCTCCTTCTCCTTGCTAAATTGAAACCTTGGAGAAGCAGTGAAAAGTCAATTAATAAAACCACATTATCTGCGAAGGTTCATTTTATGCTTCAGAGAACTTTTAGTGTCTCCAATCCTTTAAGCATGGAGATCAACAGATAAGGTTTGATAATGGGAAAATATACTAGAGGTCAAATTGACCCTTGTCATTCCATGCTCCTAAAGTGTATACAACCCTTATTAGTGGTGGGGGGTGTCTGGATCACATTTCCCTCACTTGTAGAATAGAGAGACTGATAAGATCTCTAAAGCACCTTCATATCTCAATTTTGTAATAATTTTTTCTTTTTTGCTGGGAATAGAACCCCAAACTTCTGTAAACTAACCATATGGTCTACCACTGGCTAGACTCCCAGCCTGTAATTGTTATAATTCTAAGGGCAAATGTTAAATGAAATTGAAAAAATATATTACACATTGAAAGTCCACATGACCAGTATATTTTTTTCTATTATTTATTTATTTATTTGTTTGTTTGTTTGTTTATTGTATTTGGTACTGGGTCTACAGGGTCTACAGTGTCTCACTATGGAGATCAGACTCACAGTGATTCTCCTGTTTTCAGCCTTCCAAGAGCTAGGATTATAGGTGCAGACCACCATGCCCAGTCTCGATCTCTGTCTCAGTGCACCCCGGGAACAGAGCCAACAGGGCACACTGGGGATCAAACCCCAGCCTCTGCTCTGCCTAAGCAGGTGCTTTAGTCCACTGAGCTACCTGGAGAGCCCCACCAGTATGTTTCTATGGACCACCAACACCACTTCCTGTTTTCACTTTCCATCTTCACACAGATCTGATTCAAAAGAAAAACCAGGAACACAAGCCATTGTGTTACTAAGATAATAAAACCTGGGTCACTATTTCTGATTCTCCAAGTCACATAAACATTATAACACTTTTTGCATTACTGGTTCTTATGTAAATGTTCCACTAATTGATAAGTGTATTAAAAAATCTGTGTTTTTAAATGTTTCTATTTCTTTCATTGTGTCAAATTTTACATTATATATTTTGAAATTCTAAGTGCACTAACATATGCAGGTATGTCTTCCTAATCAACTGAGTCTTTTATCATTAAAAAATAATTCTGATATATCTTTTGTAATTTTTTCCCTCTTGCTGATGTTCTTTTGAATTCTGCTTTATCTGATATTAATATATTCTCACCATCCTTCTTATACTTGCTGTTCAAACGGCATATTTTCCTCCATGTATCTTAAAATTTAAATTCAATATATTGTAGTTGGCAGTGGCCAGGAATTCGATCCCGAGGCTTGCGTACTAGCGCCACCCCCGGGGTACGTTGAGATGGCACTTGAGACTGTGCGTGGTGGCGCGCCCTATAATCCCAGCTCTTGGAAGGCTGTATATAGGAAGATCACTATGAGTCTGATCTATGTGGTGAGACCCTGTAGACACAGTCTCTTATTATAGTGTTTGTCCATTTCATATTGTTGTTGGATTTAGGTTTGCTGATTTCATTTTAATGGTACATTTTAGACGTATATTGATGGCACACAGCATAGGAGATTTGCACCAGTGCCTGGGGTATCTTCCTTCTTTTTCTCCCGTTTTCCTCCCTTTATCCCCCTTGCCCTCTTTATTTAAAAAGCTTTGTTTCCATTTATCCTTCTGTTCTTGTTTATTCTTGTCCTTTTTTTCCTCCCTACCATCTCCTTTTTATTTGAACATTTTCTTCCAGTTTTGCAATGTCTATTATGCATTTTGGTCCTCATTTACACTTCTAATTTTTCACACCAGAACAACCATGTGATATTTACACATGTGTGTTTGATTTACCTAAGAGTACGCACTCAAGGGCTGGCCAGTTTGCTCAGTGTATTAAAGCGCTTGCTTAGGCAGATGCAGGGGTCAGAGGTTGGATCCCTGGCCCCACCCCCTGAGGCGCGCTGAGACACCGATTGAAACTGGGCGTGGTGTTGCATGGATTGTAATCCCAGCACTTGGGAAGCTGAAAACAGGAGAATCACTACAAGTCCGATCTGTGTAGTGAAACCCTATAGATCCTGTAGACTAGATATCAAAAAAAAAGAATATACACTCAAGGTGCATTCATTTACCTGGATGTGTCCTGAGTTAACCTGCATGCAGAGTAGTACTCCATTGTATTTAAAAAAAAAAAAAAAAAAAAAACTACATCTTCTTTAACTATTCATTGGTTGTTGGGTATCTGGACTGTTTCCAAGATTTAGGTATTACTAACCGTGCCACTATAATCATGGGTGTACGTATATTTCTCTGCTATGATGCTTTTAATTCTTTCAGAAAGATACCAAGAAGGAATACAACTAGGTTAAGTGAACCTCTAGTTTTAGTTTTTCAAGGAATATCTGAATTGATTTCCATGGCAGTTGCACCAGTCTGCACTTGCACCAACAGTGGACAAAGTTTCCTTTTCCCTTACAACTCCACCAGCACTTGTTATTGGTTGATTTCTTCATAATAGTCATCTGGAGTGAGGGAAACCTCAGTGTTGTTTTAATTGACATCTTTCAAATGACCAGTGATTTTGAGCATTTTTCATATATTTATTTTCCATTTCTATTTCTTCATCTGAGAAGATTCTGTTCATCTCAGATGCCCGTTTTTGGATTGAGTTTTTAAATTTGGGCAGAATCAGGGTTTTTGCGTTTGTTATATATTCTAGATATTAGTCCTCTGGCTGACAAACAACTATCTAAAATTTATTCCCATCCCATGGATTGTTTCTTCACTCTGTTGGTGATTTCTCTTGATGTACAAAAGCTTTTTAATAAGATAACATGCCAGCTGTCAATGCTTTGTGATAGTTCCTGTGCAATCAGTGTTTTGTTCATAGTCTTTGCCTACCCCAATGTCTTCGAGAGTTTCACTTATTTTCTCTTCCAACAGATTTAATGTCTCTGTTTTAATACTCAGATTTTTGATGCATTTCAGTTTTAGTTCAGTGCATAGTGAAAGATAGCGGTCTGGTTTTAATCATTAGTATGTGGAAAATAAGTTTTTTGGCATCACTTATTAAAGAGCTATCTTCCAGTGAAGATGTTTGATTTCTTTGTTAAACATAGCATAGCTGAGTGTGTCTGGTGCTATTTCTTCATCTTCTATTCTGTTCCATTGATGCTTGAGTATGGGGGTTTTTTGGGGGGGAGGGATTTGTTTTTGTTTTTATTTCTTGCCAGTACCATGTTCATTTTATCATTGTAGCTTTTTAGTATAATTTCAAATCAAGGGTTGTGATGCCCCCTGCATTGCCCTTGTTACCCAAAATTATTTTTTTTTTAATTCTGGGTCTCTTCTAGCTCCAAATGAATTTTAGTATTGTTTTCTCTAGTTCTTTAAGATACGCAGGCATTGGTTGTGTCTTTTGGAATTTTGATTGGAACTGCATTGAATCTGTATAACAAATTTGGAAGTATGGCCATTTTCACTATATTGATTCTTCCAACCCAAGAGCAAGGGAATATCCTTTCGTATTTTGATATCTTCTTCAATCTCCTTTTACAGAGTACTGTAGTTTTCAATATAGAGGTCTTTTGCTTCTTTTGTCAGATTGATTCCTAGATTTATTTTTTGGATGTTGTTGTGAAAGGTTTTGTCTCCCTAATTTCTCTCTCAATAAGTTTGTTACTTGTGTATAGGAAGGCTAAGGAGTTTTTACTATGTATCCAGCTAGGCTACTGAATTTGATTATTAAATCTAGAAGTCTTGGTGGAGCTTGGTGGTTTTCTGTGTAGAGTATCATGCCGCAAATAATTATAATCTAACTTCTTTCTTTCTTACCCTTGTTTCTTTTATTTATTTCTCCTTTCTAATTGCCCTAGCTGAAGTTTCTTATTGAATAAGAGAAGTAACAGTGAGCATCCTTGTCTTGTTCCTACTTTTAAAGTGAAAGTTTTCCATTTTTGACCATTCAATATGTTGTTAGCTGCTGGTTTATTGTAAATGTCTTATCAAATTGAGGCAATAGCTATCTTATTCCAATTTTCTGTAGGATTTTTATCATAAATTGGTGTTGGGCTTTGTCAAATGATTTTTCTGCATCTATTAATATGATCATGTGATTTTTGGTTTTGGCTCTGTCAATATGTTGTATTACATTGAAAGATTTGCATATGTTGACTCATCCTTGGGATGAATCCTACTTGGTCATGATGTATATATAATCTTCTTGATGATTGGTTGTATTCTGTCTGCAGTATCTTAGTGAGGATTTTTATATCGATATTCATTAGGGAGTTTGGACTGTAATTCTTTTTTTTTTTGGTTGTGTCTTTTGATAGTTTGGTATCAGGGTAATGCTTATTTCTAGGAATAAGTCTGAAAGTATTCTTTCCCTTTCCATTTCATTAAAGAGTTTGAGACATAACAACATTAGGTATTCTCTAAATTTCTTGTATATTTCAGCAGTGAATCTGTCAGGGCTTGCGCTTTTTATATTGGTAGGTTCTTAATTACATCTTCATAATCTCCTTGATCAGAAAATTTGGGACACAAATGAGTTACAGGATGTTATAGTACAGGTTCTCTCATGTACTGAGTCTTCACTGACCTTGAAACTAGTGCCAAAATGTTGGCTGTTCTTGCAGCCCTTCTTTTTATCTAATTTTTGGTCTACAAACTTAGGTTGTTAACCCTCCAACAGAGAAGCTTATTGTTATTACCCTACAACATCGGCAGTTGAGCTTAACCTCACTATCTGTCTGAATATCAAACATCAGGGGCCAGGGAGATGGCTCAGTGGAATAAGCACTTCCCTGGCAAGCACAAGGGCCTGAGTTCAATCCTTGGTTCTGGATAAAAAAAAAAAAAAATAGCCAGGGAGATAGCTCAGTAGAATAAGTGCTTGCCTGGTCTTAAATATCAAATATCTTAGGCATAACATGGAACAGGTATTTTTCCATCACGTACTGATATGTTAACCTTTAAATCCCTACAGAATATGAAGACAAAAAAACTTAAAAAATATTTTTAAAATAGAAATAAACAATTACATATTTTTACACAGAAGTTTAGAAATCTAACCATATAGTGCATTGTAGCAGGACAGTCCTGTGACATTTTTTTTCTTATCTCTTGTTTTCATTTATTAACCTTTTTTTTCAAACAAACATTTACTTGAGAGACAGTAAGGCAGTAATTGGTATGTCATGACAAGCAGTATGTATTTAGAAGACCAGAATGGCAGGCATTTCAAGCATTACCCTACTATTACACATTGCCATCTTCAGTGAAATTGCTTAGTTCACAGGTATCAGCATATATAGTTGGTCAGGGTGAGAATCCTATCAATTAACTGCTAGTTTTGAAAACCTGCTAGTGTTTCTCAGGATCATTGCCTTACTCATGTTGTACATATAGTATGGCTTTGCCCCTAGTTTTTTCCTAGCTTTTTTCCTTGCCATCTCCTCATTGTCTAATCCTCAAGTTCTTGCTTTCCTTTTCATTGTGTTATTTCTTTTTTAATTCTTCTTGTGAGTTCTTATACTAGGGAGGCTATACAATATTTACACATGTGGGTCTGGTTTATTTCACTCATAAATATATCTTCAAGTGACATCCACTTAAATATGAAGGCGAGTTTATCATTCTTTATAGCTGAGTAATACTCCATTGTATAAGAACCACATCTTTTTCATCTATTCCTCAGGTGATGGGCATCTTCAATGTCATTGACTGAAATTGGTTTATTTAGGACTTTTATATCTTCTTGATTCAACTTTGGTAGAGCATGTACATCTAGGAAACTGTATTTTTCTGTATTTTCCATCTTATTAAAATACAGATTCTTGAAGTAATATCGATTTCTGCATGCTCTGTTGTGATTTCATTTTTTTCATTACACGGACTTAATTCTCTTTTTGGTAAGATTGGTGAGGCTTTGCCCATTTTATTTAATCCATCAAAGAGCCAACTCTTCATTGATTCTTTATGTTATTTTTTTTAGGCTGAATTTCATTAATTTTTGCTCTGATCTTTATAATTTCTCTCCTCATACAAACTTGGGGCTTGACTTGCTCATCACCTTCTTAAAAAAAAAATGTGTTTCAGCATTAGGTTATTATGGTCAGTGAGATAGCTCAGTAGAAGAAATGCCTGCCTGGCCAGCACAGGGTCCTGACTTCAATCCCTGTTACGGAAAAAAATTTTAAGAAAATTAAAAAATAGGTTATTTATTTAAGTGCACTGTTTTTCTGATATGAGTAAATTTTCCTCATAGATTGATAAATCTATGATAAATTTTCTTCATAGACTGCTCTCATTGTGTCCCACAAGTTTCAGTAAGTTGTATTAGCATTATTGTTTAATTGTAAAAACTAATATCGTCTTTAATTTCATCTGTGACCCATTGATTGTTCAGGAGGTCATTTATTTTCCACGTGTTCATGAAATTTTATGGTTTCTTTTGTCATTGATCTTCAGTTTCATTGTGCCATTGCCTGACAATATGTATGAAATAACTTCATTTCTCCTGCATGTACTTAAGTCTATTCTGTGATCTAGTATGGTATCTCTTTTGGAGAATATCCCATGAACACCTAAGAAGAATGTGCATTCTGTTGTGGCATGGAACACTCTGTAGATATCTTATCAGCCTATTTGTCTGAAAGTTTGATTCAATTTTGATGCTTCACTGTTGATTGTGTAGTTGATCTAGATCTATTTTTGACAGTGGGATATTGAGGTCTCCCATTATAGTTGTTTTAGTGTTTTATTTGATTTTTCATGTTTGTTAATACTTGTTTTTGAATTAAGTGCACTGGTATTTGGTGTATACATATTCATGCTTGTTATCTCTTCTTGTATTGTTTGCTTTACAAAAATGTAGTAGCCATCTTTGTCTCTTTTGATCAATTTTGGCTTGAAATCCACTTTGTCTGCAAAAGGAATAGCTACCTCCACTTTCTTCTGGGTTCTTGCCACGTGGATTATTGTTTTCTATCCTTTGACTTTCAATCTATGAAACTCTTCTCAAATTAAATATGCTTCTTCTATGCAGCATATTGATCCACCTTGGCAATCTGTTCCTTTTGATTGGTGAATTGAGACCATTAATATTGATGGTTATAGCTGATATATATTGACTTATCCTTACGTTATTTTACCATTGTTGGTCTTCCTTTTCCCCTTCTAATTAATTGCTTTGCTTGGTGGATTCATTGGTCATAGATTTCCTCAGAATCTCTTTGTCATGGAAGTATTTTATTTCTCCATCAATTTTGTTAGACTTTTTTTTTTAATCAGGGATCAAACATGGGACTTTGTGCTTTTCAGGCAGATACTTATGTCACTGAGCTATATCCCCAGTCCTTTCCATCAATTTGAAAGATAATTTTTTGGACTACATCAGTGTGGGTTAAAGAT
This sequence comes from Ctenomys sociabilis, assembly GCA_004027165.1. Classification (NCBI taxonomy): domain Eukaryota; kingdom Metazoa; phylum Chordata; class Mammalia; order Rodentia; family Ctenomyidae; genus Ctenomys; species Ctenomys sociabilis. The sequence continues at coordinate 14,144 of PVKA01014028.1, read as the reverse complement.
TGTTTTCTTTTAGGGCTTGAAATACTTTACTCCAAGCTCTCCTTGATTTGTGCGCTTGGGTTGAGAAGTGTGCTGTGTTTCTGATAGGTTTTCCTTTATAGATGATTTTGTTTCTTTTCTCTAACAGTTTTAAATATTCTGTTCTTATGTTGAATTTCAGGAATTTTGAGTATTATATGCTTTGGTATAGATTCATGTTTTTTATCATTACTAATTAGAGTTACATATTCTACACTTGTCTGTATTCTTTTCCCTGAATGGGAGGCTTTCTGCCATTACTTCCATGAACAGGTTGTTTTTTCCTAGAACCCAATGGAACTTTAGTTGCCACGGGTACAACCTTGGCCAGGGGAAAACAAACTGGAAAGACGAGGGGCAGGACAGAGGCCTATCTAACTTATGATAACAGGAGGTAGGTCACCTAGTGAGTGGTAGTTATGCTGGCAGAACCCCTCTAGTGTCCATACTTTTGGAATTCCTGCTCTCTGTTGTCCAAAGGACACACCTGCTGTGTTTTCAGCCAGCGAGAGATGCAGTAAAGGTGAAAGGCATGATTACAGACTCCCCCGGCCACGGTGCATTCTTCTGACATTGCAGATGCCTGGTTGGCTTGGAACTCTATGCAGACATCCATAATGTGGTTTCTTCAGATGGCACAGTTATCAACCACAATGTCCCAGGCCCAATCTACCGCATTCCACTTTTTCAGTCCAAAACATTTCTTGCTTGCGCCGCTATGGGTGCTACTTGGGGTATGCACATCCATCGCTGCCAACATTTTGGAAACACATGACCTATCTGAACAGTTTTTTTAAATATATCTTTTATACTGTTTCCTGCTTTTTCATTGACTCTAATCAATATTACGATATTATTCTTTGCATCATCTAATAGCTGCTGGCTATTGATATTTTGTGATCCCTTGCTATTTTTTTAGCCAGTTCTTATATTTTAAACAGAATAAAACATTAGACATAGTACAGAATTTCAAAAGACAAGATGATAGGAATTCAACAGTAGCTGTTATGTTACACATTATTGTCTTAAAAGTAGTTGCTCAGATTACCAGATATAAGCATGTAGAATTGGAGACAGAGTACAGATCTGAGTTGATTAATCCCAACGCTCCGCCTGTAGCTTTTTAACAGGGTGGTGGGTAAGCCCAGCAAACCTGCACTTTCAGTTCCCCTGAAGTTCAGGCTGGTTTCTGGGTGAGGCTGGACCCGGATTTGTTCAGCCTGTAATGCTCTGTGACTCTTGGTGGCTCACACTGGGCTCCCTGCCAGTTTATGCTAGGCTCCCCAATCTCCTAACACTTGAACCTGCAGCCTTACCCTGACATAGGCACCACTAGATGGAGCCAACCCATAGCTGTTCTGCGTTCTGAGCTCAGCCTCTCTCCAGTTAGACTACTGACCAATCACCTGGTCCTGGAGGACATCTGAATCTGCATAGTTCATTAGCCAGTGCAGTCCTGTGTCCATTGCTCTGTTCCATTGATGTGTTCCTCTGTGGAGTCCTCTAGGGTGGCCAATAGGCACTGTGTGTCTCCCCCTCCATAGGAGTGTCTGGGAGAAAGTACCAGCAGCCTCCTTCTTCCTCATTGATGTCTCTCACGTTGCTCTCCACATGAGCTTATCTTCTCACTTCAGGTCTTTCCTGGGTTCTGGGGACCCACGTCCATCCTTCTCTTCCTCGTGTTTCCATGTCTAGACACCAAATCTCAAAGAGGCTCTTTCTCTGTTGCTTCCCACTTTGTTGTCTTCTTGAAAGTCAACATTGAATACTTTTGAGAATTCTATTTTTATGTATCCATTGTCTTCTTTGCAATACTTATTATTTTCAATAATTAGCCTACTTTAGGAATTAGCAAAATTTTTCTGGAGAATGTCACAAAATAAATATTTTAAGTTAAATATTTAGTTAAAAAACTTTTTAAAAATTTGAACTGTAAGAATAATTATCAACAGTCTTTTATACTTATAACTATCTTATTAACTACATCTACATGTATTATGAATCTTATATTATAAAGTTATAATTTTGTTTAATCTACATAAAATTTATCCTAACATAAACAAATTTATGGAGCAGAGAGTTTCATTATTATTGGTATATTATTGGATAAGTCTTAAGCAGAATATAGAGACCCTTTAAAATGATTTCACTGCTTTGTGAAGCAACTTTTCTATATCATTAACAGCATTAAATTTATATATTAAGCTTGATATTATATCCCAAAAAAACTCTACAAGGAAAACTAGGGAGCTAATTTGCAAAGTTTTGGATACTAATGTATGTTTCAGTTAGATTACCAGGCTAAGAGGCATTCCTTATATTGATCCTGTCTCTTAATTTAGGAGCTAAAGTGAATGACGAGCACAGGACTTCCATGCCTAAAACATAGCATTAGCCAGATCAGCGCCCACAACTTTGCATGCTTCCCTATCTCTAAACATAGAAATTGAACAGAACCTTGGTGATTGAAATAGAGGATTGTGTAGTGCTCAGAATTTTGCATTCTTTTATAAATATTTTTAAATTTTATTGGAAACATAACTGTACGTATATGTGGAGTTCTCTTTCACTTTCTCTGTTGCTCCTACAAAATACCTGAAACTCACAATTTTAAAGAGGAGAGATTTATTTTGGCTCTCGGTTTTAGAAGCTTCAGTGTATAGTTGGCAGATTGTAATGGAGAAGAGGCACAGTGGAAAGGCCTGGCAGAGGAAAACTACTTAAAACAAGGTGACCAGTGAGCAGAGAATGAAAGGAGGAACACGAGCAGAAGATAAGCACTCCCCTCTTCAGGTCACAGTCACCCCCTGGTAGCTGCCCCCACCAGGCCCTGCATCCTAACAGCGATTCAGCTATAGCCTCCATGATCCAATCACTTTCCAAAAGTCCTACTGATACAGGGGAAATGAAACTCCCAACCTGGAATGAGTTCGTGTTCTCTAAAACCCAAGAATGAATTTGAGGAACAAATGGAGGTTAAGAGTAGAATATATTTATTGTGGGAAAGAATGCTTCTGTCCAAAAGTGGTACAGAAGGGGGACTCTAGAGGGTTGTCCCAAGGAGCTGTCTCTTCCAGGGACTTTTATAGAGTAAAGCCATGCAGTGAAGCAGGTCTAAAGTGGTAGAGAATTGTGGGAACTCACCTAGGTGGGCATGAGGTGGGACAAAGCTATGGTCAACCAATCAGATTACAAGCACCATTGCTCAGGTAAAATTGATAAATCCAGTACCAAATGAGGAAGCGAGTCATATAACAAGTGGACATAAATACAGGACAGGGTCTCTTCTTGTTGGGAGTTGGGCTAGTGACTCATTAGGGCTCTTTCAAGGTGATTGATATCTATTTAGAACATCAATCCCTGGTACCCTCCCTGAGGGAAGTATGTGGCTGCATTTGTTTACTCTTTTGTTTTAAGGTCTGGCCAAAAGCAGGAGTGTCTATCTCTTCCAAGTTTCAAAGTCATCTTGTCTTCCATATTGTCTCCTTGAGAGCCTGGCTCTGTCTAATGGTTTATAATATTTTTATCAAATTTATCTGCCTGCAACATATGAGGCTTGGCACATGGGGACATTCCTGAGCTAAACCATAATGAGGGTGCAGTACAATTTTTCGTTACATATATACAATATGTAATTTTGAAAACAGAATAGTTAGTATATCAGTCATTTCAAGCGCTTATTTCTTGGTGTTGAGCATATTCAAAATCATCACTACTAATAATTTTAAAATATTCAATTAAATGTTATCTAACATGCTTACCTTACTCTTCCAGAGAGCATTAGAAGCTTTTCCTTCTATTCAATCTCTGCTATCTTACCACCCTGTCTTCATCTCCCCTTCTTCCACTTTTACGTCTTTGATAACTATTTTCTACTCTTCTGTGCTTCCACATATAAAGGAATATATGTAGCATTTGACTTTCTATATCTGATTTGTTTTCTTGAACATAGTGACCAGTTCCATGTATGTTGTCATGAATGACAGGATTTAATTCTTACACAGTTGCATAGTGTATACATGTCACACTTTGTCAGTCACATGAAGACAAATAGCTAGGTCAATTTTATAACTTCACTATTGTGAATATTGCTGCAGTGAATGCAGGACTGCATATCTCTGATGCAATCATTTCATTTCTTTTTGGATGTATACCTAGTGGTGGGGTTACTAGATCATATGGTACTCCTATCCTGTTGTTGTTGTTGTTTCTGTTGTTGCTTTTATGAACCATGAGACTGTCTTCAATAATGGCTGTACTAATATACATTTCCATCAACATTACGTAAGACATATTTTCTCTGCATTCTCATGAGCATTTGGAATTTTGAATATCTTTACTCCTGGCTTAATGTCATTTTACTTAAAATTTACCTTTCAGATATCATGACAATTATAATTAGCTATGTTATCATCCTTTCCATGTTCAATAATACAGAAGAGGTATTCTGCAAACAGAGGCAGTATTTTAAGTATTCTCAATAGTTATCCAACTATGCTGAGTAAATCCTTGAATAAAAGAACCAAGGAATGATCTAGAATTCAGTTTTAAGTTTTACCTATTATTTTATATATATATGTATATATTTCATATCCAGAGACTCATTTTCATAGTTAATATGATATTAAAGAAAAAGAGAGCTAGAGATGCAGCTAAGTGGTAAGAACTTGCCTGGAGTATGCAAGGACCTGGGCTGGACAGCTGCCATGGCAAAGCAAAGAGGAACTTACAGGTTCAGTGTGTTATTTCCAGCCATCTAGAGGTTCTGAGACTCTTATGTCTTGCCACATTTTAAGTACTTAATAATACAGGACAAAAATATTTTTGGTAAAAATAATTTTGTATCAACATTAAAAGCATAAGGAAATCCAAATTTAAAGTAATTTGGGGCAATTATTTGTCCACTGAGATATAATTCTCAAAATAGAGATAAAAAAATACAGTAACCAACACACACAAAAATAAGAAAGAAAAAAAAAACCTACGTTAACCAGCTTCTCTAACTGTGACGGAATACTCAAGGAAATCAGTTCAAGAGAACACAGATTTATTTTCACTGTGGCTTTAGTTGGCTTACTTGTTTGGGGGCCTATCCTGTAGCTGAACATCTTGATGAGAAATGTGTGATGGAGCAAAGTTGCCTACAACATGGCATTCAAGAAGCAGAGAGAGAAAAGAAATCAAAAAAAAAAAAAAAAAAAAAAGAGAGAGAGAGAAATGGCACGTGCATTTTAGTAAGCCCCGCCTGGAAGACACACTCCCAGACGATCGCCAGTTCTGGACATTCCACCACCTCCCCGCAGTGCCAGTAACGAGCCATTACACATGCGGCCTTTGGGGGACATTAAGATCCAAGCCATCAGCAACACAGCAAAAACATGAGCAAAAACTTTCAGTACATGTTTCACCAAAGAAGGTATATAAATAGCCAATAAGCACATGAAAAGATGCTCCGTATCAGGAAGCTTTAGTAAGCCAAAGCCACAATAAAATGCTATTATATATTAAAAAAAAAAAAAAAACCTCAGAAACTGTTGGCAAGGCTGTGGGAAGCTGGAAGCCTTGTGTGTTGCTAATCAGGGTGTAAAACAGTAGAATTACTACTGGTTTCTTGTTTTCTCCAAATAACTAAAATAATTTAGCATGTCATGCATAAAGTCTACTTCTAGAGTAACACCCAAAAGAACTGAAAGGAGAAAATTGAACAGCTGCTTCTCCACCTGTGCTTCCAACACACTATTCACAGCAGCCAAAAGTTAAAAGTAACCTCCATGTCCACTGACAGGAGAATAAACCAAATGTACATAAAGTGGGAAACCATTTGGCTTTAAAAAAGAAGGGAGTTGTGACACAAACTACAAGGACGAATCTTGGATACAGCACGCTAAGTTAAGTAAACCAGACACAAAAGCACTGATACTAGATAATTTCATTTAGCTCAAGTATGGCATGTGTGCTGTGTTTCTCTTTGCTTTGCCATGGCAGGTGTCCAGCCCAGGTCCTTGCGCACTCAGGCAAGTTCTTACCACTGAGCTGCATCTCCAGCTCTTTTTTTCTTAAACATCATATTTACTGTAAAAGTGAGTCCTTGTATATGAAATATAGAATAAAATGATAGATAAAACTCTAAGCTGAATTCTAGATCATGCCTTCATATATGCTGCAGCAGGTACAGAAAGCTCTCTGGCAGCCCAGAAGAGAAGTCACAGCATCGCACCAGCAACAGAATGTCAAGTTACATCACAGTGTGGGAACTTTGTGATAAGCAGGTGGATTTTGGTTTGGCGCTGCTGCGTCTCTAAATGGTTTGCCATCACTGACCTAGAGCAATCAGACCCATTCTGCTTGAAAAGTAGAAGGTGGCTAAAGGAGTTGGGAAAGTGACAATGCAGAGTTGGCATTTAATGGATGTATTGTTTTACCAAGAGAAAATGGAAAAGTTCTGGAGACCAATGTCAAGTGGTGGTTGCTCAACACAGTGAATGTACTTAAGATCATAAATCTTTATGCTCAAAAATGGTAGAAATAGTCACCTTTGTGTTACGTGTATTTTGCTATAAAAGAAAAAAAAATAGAAGATGTAAAAGAAATCATAATAAAAGCTAAGGTAAAGAAACAGAAACATTTTTAAATACTGTTTTTTCTATAACTTATTTTGTAACCCTTCTTTGTCCAGGGTTTACAGGGACCTCCTGGCAGTACAGGAGACAAGGGACCTGCAGGAGAACCAGTAAGTTTATTTTTCTAATTATGCTTTTTTCATAATGTACATCTACCTTTCCATCATTGTTGCCCTACTGTGCTATGGCTGGTATACTTCAGAAAACAGCCTTCTGACAGGTGTTAGCAGCAGCAGCCGCGAAGGCTGCACAGCAAAGTAGAAATGATGGGTGGGGGGACAAGACATGGACAAGATCGATGGCAGGGAGATGAGCAGATCCTCTGACCTGAAACAGGGAGCCTGAGACTTTATAGGCTTTTGCTAGGGACGGAGTTTGAGGGGCAGGTTTAACGACACAAGGAGCCGATTGGAGTCCCCTTTCCAAGGCTGGAGTGGGGAAGAAGAGGAAGTGGCCATGCGGAGATAAGCTGTTGTGTTGCAGACCTAGCCATGGTGGATCAGGGCCATGATCATTTAGCAGTCTTTACTTAGGTTGTAACCTATCACCTTTATTATAGACCATAGACTAATTATGTAGAATAAATATTTTGCTGTATCACCAAATACCATATAAAATGAACATGTTGGAATATAGTTTTTAATGCCTTTCAAGTTTCATGCGGTCAAACTTGATATGTTTTCTCTCCAACTGTTAAAACTGAACACATTTCTATATTCTACAAATGAAACTGTTTTATTGAATTTCAGAAACCTTCAGAATCCTTGCTATTCTTCTAAGTATTGCATTGTCACATACACAGTCACATTGATAAGACCAATTCTGTAATAAAAAACCCACATAGAGAAAACAAACTCCACCTTGATTGGCCAAAATGTAGGAACATGACATAAATGCTGTTGTACCACCAATACAAGACTTACATAGCAGTTTTATAACTGTGGCTCAATAATAGAGTTTCCATGGAAAATGAGTTATGGAGGAAAGACCTAGTCAGAGCCTACTTTCTTGCAATTTATTCTTTATTACAAATGAAGTCATCCTTCTGGTTAATTGTGTTAGATGTAAGATGCTGTAATGTGCTTGTAAGATTTACAATACAATACAGTCTTTCAAATCACTTGGTTGATTTTATCATGAGTTGAGTCACAAGTTTATAGGTAGGATTTGCATAATTCGTTTAGACACTAGGAAGTGGAAAATTTTAACAGTCAAATAATTTACTTACCAAACTGTGTTCATTTCCTCCTTTATGTGCCTACCCTGTGGTATAAACTCTCCAAACAATAAGTAATATAATATATATTTTTTTCTTTCCAAATAAAATATCTAACCTCTGACACTGATTTTAGACAACTAAATCCTTCATGGATTTCCTCCTTATTTTGTATATTCCAACCTGTTATTTCAGTTTTAATATTTATCTGACCATGAAACAATGCAAATCTTCTTTTAACCATAGTTTAATGCAATATGTTTCCTTAAAAAAATCTATAAGCTTCTCAAAATGAGAGGCCACTTCTTTTGTCTTTGTCATCTCCTCTGCTGGTGTAATACGTGGCATATTAAATCTTCTCAATGTGTGCTAAAGACTAGACTGACAAAAGAACATGAACCAAAAGCCATCACCACTCAGCCAGTGTGTCACATTATTACATGAGGTAAATGGAATGGAAACCAATCAGTCTTAATAAAGAAGACACTTAAGTAAAGTGTGTCAGTAGAGTTATGACATAGCACAGACATTGTCTTGCTATTTTCACAAGAACAGACTTGCTAATGAAAACTTAATGTGCAGGTCATAGGGTCAGTGGGATTGGTAATGAAACATAAATCAATTTATAATAGATGCAGTGAGTTCTGTGTCCGATATTTGAGCTGCCTAATGTAATCACTGAAAAGAAACAAAATTAGTAAAAGGAAGTATTGAAACATTTATATTTTGACAATAGTAAAATAAGAGACTTACAGCTTTTCTATGAAAAAGGTTTAAAACTAGTTTCTGCATTACAATGTCAGTATTTCAATTTGAATGATTGGCCATGCATTCATTCAAAAAATATCTGTTGGAATCTGTATTTAATATATAGTGGTAAGTAAGGAGTTTTCAATACAGTGATAGAAATTAATTAAATTACCCGAAAGAATATATGGATAATTAAAAACTGATATAAATAACATAAAGCACAATCATCCTCCAATATCCATGGGGAATTGGTTCTAGAACCACGCCCCTCAAACTTTAGATCAGTGAGTGCTCAAGTCCCTTATATGAAATGATATCATTTTCATATAACCTAACAACATTGTTTTACGGTTTAAGATTTTAGATATATTGCCAAATCCATAATGCATAAAAAATTGATATACATATTTTGCTAACACTAAATTCTCTATTCTCCAAAAGAGAGTTAATAGATTAAGAAGGCAAGCAATTGACTATAGGAAATATTTACACAACACATGTCAGATGAAAGACTTGTACCAAAACATAGAAACATCATCAAAACTCAACAACTTTTACAAGAAAAAATTTGAATAGTCAAAAGATCTAAACTAATACCACAGCAAAAGAAAAAAATGCAAGTGACATAGAAACATATGAAAACATGCTCAAAAATTGTGTTATTACAGAATTGAAAGTTTTTAAAAAAAACCGACATGACACTGTCAGAATACCACTTGTTAGAATGGTTAGAATCCAAAACCCTGACAACACCCAGTGCTAGTGAAGATGTAAATCAACAGAACCCTCATAGATTGATGGTAGGAATATAAAATGATTCACTCATGTTGCAGTGTGGCAATTTCTTACAAAGTAGCCAGATGATCTAATAACCAGACTCCTTCACTGTTACTCAAATGAGTGAATAACTTCTGTCCACACAAAGGCCTGCATATAAATGCTAAGAGCAAACATCTTTAGTTGTAGCTGCCCAAAATTAAAAGCAACAGATATGTCTGCAAGGGTCTGATTGTCACTCTCTAGAATTCATACTGAAATTCTAACTGTTGAGGTGATGGTAATAGGAGTTGAAGCTTGGGAAGTGATTAGAGAGATCATAAAGGTCATTAGGTCTTTCAGCTTCAAGATGGAAACAATATTCATTAAAATAAAAAGAAACACCAGAGAATCAACTCTCTCCTTCTATCACGTAAGAACACATGTGCCACCTATAAGCCAGAAAGTAGTCTCATCGCATTGAATCTGCTAGCACACTGATCTTTCACTTTTCCAGTGCGTGAAACTACAAGAAGCAAATTTCTGTAGTTTATAAGCCAACACTATAGTGTTTGGGTATAGCAGCCTAAAGCATTTAAGACAACATCTTCCGCAGGTTAAAAAACTGTGGCACTCCCATACAGTGGAATGTTAGCGAACAATAAAAACAGGGGGCTATCAAGCCACAAAAGTTCTTAGAGTAATGTTAAATGCATAGTGTTAAGTACCCAATTTCAAAGGCTATATACTGTACGATTCCAATTGTGTCACCTTCTGGCAAAAGAAAAGATACATAGGGCCAGAGAGATGGCTCGGTGGAATAAGCACTTCCCTGGCAAGCGCAAGGGCCTGAGTTCAATCCCTGGTTCCGCCAAAAAAAAGAAAAGATACATAGACAGTAAAAAAGAACATACGTATATCTCTTTAAAATGCTACTATGTTCATCATGTGTATGCGAGGGATATTGAGCAGATTTATAAGTATTTTATCATTAAACAAAATTTCCTGGAACCAACTCCTATTGAGAAGTTATTGCACATCAAAAGAAATTACCAACAAAGTAAAAAGACAACCCACAAATTTCAAATAAAATCTTAACTAACAAGCACTCAGACAAAGGTCTGCTGTCTAGAATTTATAAAGAGCTAAAATACATTAGGGCCCTTAAATTTAAAGACCCAGTTCAGAAATGGCATCCAAGATGAATACACACTTCTCAGAGGACAAAATTAAAGAAGTGAATAAATATATGAAAAAATGCTCCACATCGCTAGCCATTCGTGAAATGCAAATTAAAACAACACTGAGATACCATCTCATTCCAGAAAGAATGACTATCATAAAGAAATCAACCAACAACAAATGTTGGAGAGGCTGTGGGGAAAAGGGAGCACTTCTTCACTGCTGGTGGGAATATAGACTGGTGCAACCATTATGGAAATCAGTGTGGAGACTCCTTAAGACACTTGGATTGGAAATCCCATTAAAGCCAGCTATCCCCCTACTGGGAATTTTCCCAGAGGAACTGAAAACATCATTTCATAGTGATATATGTGTACATATGTTTATAGCAACACAATTTGTGATAGCCAAATCTTGGAAACAACCAAGATGCCCATCACATGAAGAATGGTTGAAAAAGATGTAGTATTTTTATACAATAGAGTTTTACTCAGCTGTAAAGAATGATAAACTTGAAGCGTTTATTTTGAAGTGGATGCCACTTGAAAATATACTCATAAGTGAAATAAACCAGACCCACATGTGCAATATCATATAGTCTCCCTATTATAAGAAATCATAAGAAGAAATACAAATAAAAAGGTATAATAACACAACTAAAAGGAAAGCGAGAACTTGAGGACTGGACAATGAGGAGAGGGTAAGGAGAAGAGCTGGGAAACAGGACAAAGACAAAGCCATACATATGTATGCAAAGATAGGCAAAGCAATGATCCTGAGAAACATCAGCAGGTTTTTGAAGTATCAGTTAATAGGTAGAATTTTCAATCTGACTATCTATATATGCTGATACCCGTGAACCAAGCAACTGCACCGAAGATAGCAATATGTAATAGAAGGGTCATGCTTGGAATGCCTGCCATTCTGGTCTGCTAAATAAGTACTTCTTGTCATGACATACCAATTATTACCATACTGTCTCACAATTAAAACTTTTTTATTGGGTAATAAATAAATTTTTAAAAAAGACACAAAAGAAAAAGTCACAGGACTGTCCTACTACAATGCTGTATATATAGAAAGGAAGAATCGTGATGTGTGTGTACAGATAGTACAGTTGGGATAGATAATGCCGTGCTTCTACATAATTCTATGAGAGGCAAGATTTGCACTAATGGTGGTTGGACAGGATATTACCTCGGCTTCTAGTACTATGGACAACCACTAAGAAAATAGCAAGGTAGAAAGTATTAATTATTGAATCTTTGATGTAATTCAGGTATAAAAAATAAGATACGCAAACAGCTACACTCTCTTAACTTACTGATAAAGAGAGACATACAGTATAATAATGTCTGTAAGTATAATATCATGTATGCACCTTCTATGATACCAAAACATTATGAAAACAGTTTGCAATGTATTAATTTATCAAATCCATCTTGTCAAGGTATCTTAAAACTGTCTCATTGATATTTGTACTTCAATAAAACAAAAATAAATAAATAAATAAATAAATAAAATGAAAAAATGCTGTATATAGTTAGATTTCTAAATTTCTGTGTAAAAATATGTGTTTATTGCTATTTTTTAAAATTTTTTCCCTCATATTCTATAAGGACTTAAAATTCAATACATCAATACTTGATGGAAAATACCTGTTCGATGTTATGCCTAAGATGTCTGATATTTAGATAGATAGGATAAACCAAACTGCATATGTTGTAGGGTAATAATAAGCTTCTCTTCTGGAGTGTTAACAACCTAAATTCGCAGATCAAAATTGGAGAAATGGAAGGGCTACAAGGACAGCCAACATTTTAGCCCTATTCTTTCATGGTCAGTGAGGACTCAGGACATAGGAGAACCTGTACTGTAACATCATGTAACTCAGTTGTGCCCCAAATTTTCTAATCAAGGAGATTATGGAGCCACAGAGGAATGTGATCAATGATGTAGAGTGTGCCTAAGGAGAGTCGCATGGAGAGAAAACATTCTCTCAGGCTTTCATAGAGATCAAATTGGTCAAGCAATGGCCATAACTCATCCACATGCCTGACACTGACAAAGGATCAGCAAAGTGCAGTACAGGGTTACAGGATAAACCTTGAGGGGAATTGACTGACCTTATCAGATATAAAAGTTACATGTCTTATTATATAGGTCTTGCTTTAGCTCGGTCTTAACCATCCAGCAGAAAAGTATGAAAAACTAGGTATATAAAGTAAAGCCATATTAATAAGCTGAGCTGTAAAAGGCTCTAGTCAACAACTTCTGTGGATATCCCACTACTCTTGTGGGCTGCTGGACCATGTTGGAGTGTTTTGCTGAATTCAAACACATATAGTATTTAAATATCAATAGAATACCCATCTCAGACAGGACTAAACAAAAACAAGGGGATACAAAGGAAGGACCATTTTGTATTTGTATATACACAATAGTTAGGATAAATATACAGCTACTTTTCCTTAATTCTATGAGAAGAAAGATTTGCACTAATAGTGTTTGGACGGGATATCCTGTCTGCTTCTTGTACTATGGATAACCACTAAGAAGGTAACAATGTAAAATGTATTAAGTATTGAAAATGTCCTCTATTAATCAGCTTTGAAACTATCTCACGGATATTATTTCTCAATAAAATAAAAATAAAAAAATAAATGGCAGGCAAATTTAAAGACACATTTTATTCTGTTCAGGTCAAACACATAGTAGATGATCCCTATTTAACATTTTTATGGTCATTAGTGAACATGATAAACTTCCCTGGATCTATTAAAGAAATTGAAATTGAAAAAATAAATAAATAAATAAGTATAATTTCCTATGAAAGCCCTTAGCATATAATTTGATATTTATTAGTTGCTTAGTAAATGTTTATTGAATGAACAAATGAATTACAGAATAAAAGAATGAATAGTATTACTTTTGTTGATCCTCTCTGTTTTAATCCATAGTTTAATGTTCATCATAAAACAACAGAGTTGAATCATCCAAAGATATAATTTTGTTTGTAAGGAGAGTATAGTAATACACTGGTAACTTAACTATACATTATTTTATATATTTCACGTTATTTATTTCATACGTGTATGCATTTATGCATTGTAATAAACTAAACTTTGATTCTCACATCTTAAATTTTATTTTAATATAGGGACCACGAGGACTTCAGGGTGATGCTGGACCTCCCGGAGATACAGGTGTTGGGGTAACACTTTCGAGGCTCTTTCTTCTTCCTTGATACCCAATATCTTTTGTGAGACCCTATAACAAATACATTAAATGTATTAGGAAGACTAATTATATAGTAGTGTCTTCCATACTCAGAAAATGAAACCAACAGTTCTGTAACAACAGAAAGTATCATAGTAGGAACCTAATTTTATTTTTTTTTTTTTGCTTTTAAAATACTTTATTCATCTTTAACTTTTATTTACACTTGAGCCTTGCTTTTGTATAACCATATATAACAATATATTTCTGATATTTTTCTCTTTCAAAGAAAAATTTTAAATACCACTTCTATTTTCTAGATCTGGACTGCTAGGCATGTGTTCACTATACAGTTCTTTCAAATTATTACTTTTGAGTTACAC